>CANXYC010878748.1:0-14667 GCA_948193065.1 Aleurites moluccanus | reverse complement strand
TTTAATATAGTTTTGAATTTCAATTTGAAATAAGGATTTAGCAATATTTTGGTAGATTTGATAGGATTTAAATTTGATTTTTAATTTAAAATTGATTAGATTTATGATTTTGGTTATGATTTTATTTTTGAATAATGATTTTATTTGATTTGATTTTGTTTTGAAGGTTTAAAAAATAAATTTTTGGATTTTCAGTTGGAAAAATTCATCAGGGGATGAAATACCGGGCACCCGATATTTAGAGCCAAGACCCGGTATTTGGAGAAGAGAAATCAGTATTTTAAGTATAAATAGAACCCAAGAGACAGTAGAGAATATTGGGTACTGGTATTTCACCATGTACAACTGGTATTTCGCTGTCTACCTGGTATTTCGCCAAATACATAAAATACCTGTACCCGATATTTCATGTCCCTACCCGGTATTTTGCTCTGCCATCAGAAATGAAGTCTATAAAAAGGCAACCAAGGCTTGAGAAAAATGGATATCACTCTTGGGAGTAAAGGAGACTTAAGGGAGGCTAGAGAAAAAGATTTTTGGAGCTTCAAGACCTTCAATCAATCAAAGAGATCATCAAATAGAGTTTTTACTTTCTCTACTTGTTTATTTCTTTGTTAATTTTAGTATGAACATGTTTAATTTATTGATTAGTTTATCTTTTCTTTATTTTACCATGTTGAACTAAAGCCTTTTTCTAGGATTTAGATGAAGTTAATTGAATAATAAAGGTTGATGACAATGATTTATGATTTCAATTATTCTTAATACATAGTTTGATTTGTTAATTTTGATTTATAAGTATTTTACAATTGGCCACTATAATCACTATCTTAGGTAGCTATTTATAAGCGAGAGCTGCGATAGTTGCTAGTTCATAGAATTAATAAGCTAAGGCATGTATCTCTAAGAGATTAGAGTACACTTCAATGGATTTTATGAAATTGCTAAGGATCTTAATGAATTAACATTGATTCGGTGATCACGAGAGTAGACACTTGCATTAATGTTAATGTTTGGATTTTTGCTTGAGAGAGACTAATTCATAATTTAGAGTAATCAATCCATCAAATACCTTAGATTTGAAATCATTATTGAGTCAGATCAACCGTATAAATTCAATTAATGGAATCTAAATTCTTGATAGTTTTCTTTAATATCTTTAAATTCTAAGTTGATTTTTCTTGTTTATTTAATTTTGTTTTAAGAAAATTCATCCAAACCAAATTAATTTCTTTCCAATTAATAAAGATAATATCAATTTTGGTAATTGACAATGCCTCTCTGTGGGACGATACTCTACTCACTCTATTACTTGCTAAAGCGATTCGTGCACTTGCGAAAAGCCCGAACAAAGGTTAAGATCTTTTTGCTGAAATATGTATTTCAAACTCTTATGATCTGTGAAGATCTCACACTTCTCTCCATACATATAATGTCTCCATATCTTCAAGGCAAGCACAACTGCAGCCATCTCAAGATCATGTATTGGATAATTTACCTCATGCTTTCTCAACTACCTAGAAGCATAGGCTATCACCTTACCATGCTGCATAAACACACAACCAAGCCCTACTCTTGATGCATCACAGTACACTGCATAACCTCCTTCACCAGACGGCAAAGCTAAGATATGTGCCGTGGTGAGACAAACCTTTAACTTCTGGAAACTCTTATCACATGCATCCATCCACAGAAATTTCACTTGCTTTCAGGTAAGCTTGCTCAAAGGAGCTGCAATCTTGGAGAAGTCTTGAACAAATCTTCAGTAGTAATCTGCCAAACCCAAGAAACTCCTAACTTCTGAAACATTTGTGGGTCTAGGCCAATTCAGAATTGCATCCACCTTCTTAGGATCAACTTTAAGACCATCCTTGCTCACTATGTGTCCTAGAAAACCCACACTCTCAAGCCAAAACTCACACTTTGAAAATTTAGCAAATAGTTAATGCTCTCTCAAAGTCTGCAACACAATCCTAAGATGTTCTCTATGCTCCTTTTCACTCTTAGAATACACAAGAATATCATCAATGAACACAATGATAAACTTGTCCAAAAATGGCTTGAACACCCAGTTCATCAAGTCCATAAATGTAGCTGGTGCATTGGTCAATCCAAATGGTAATATTAGAAATTCATAGTGATCATATCTCGTCCGAAAAGCTGTCTTTAACACATCCTTATTCTGAATCCTCAACTGATGGTATCCCAATCTCAAGTCTATCTTAAGAAATGACTTGCACCCTGCAGCTGATCAAATAAATCATCTATCCTTGGCAAAGGATACTTATTCTTGATAGTTCCCTTGTTGAGCTGTCTGTAATCTATGTAAAATCTCATGGAACCATCCTTCCTCTTCACAAAGAGTACAGGTGCACCCCATGGTGAACTGCTAGGTCTGATGAATCCCTTGTCAAGCAAATCTTGCAACTGATTCTTTAACTCTCTCAATTCTACTAGTGCCATTCGATATGGAGGAATAGAAATCGGATTTGTACCAAATAGAAACTCAATACCGAATTCTATCTCTCTATCTAGTGGCAATCTAAGTAACTCCTCAGGAAATACATTCGGAAATTTACTCACAACAAGAATTTGCTCCAAGTCTTTTACTTCCTTTTGAGTATCTCAGACATAAGCCAAATATCCTTGGCATCCTTTCCTCATCAATCTCTTCGCCCCTAAGGCTGATATAACATTATATGGTGCTTCACTCCGTTCCCCTTGGAACCTAAACTCCTCACCCGAAGGTGGCTTGAAGACTAACCTCTTCCCATTGCAATCTATGGTTGCATAATACTTAGATAACCAATCCATGCCCAAAATCACATCAAATTCTAACACAGGCAACACAATCAAATCTACCACTAAACTCTTACCACTTATGCTAACCATACAAGATGGATAAAAATCATGAACTTCAATCTCTTCCCCTAAAGGAATCGATACTACTAAAGCATCCTTAAGCAATTCATATGACATATTCAATTTCTTAGCAAAACATGAAGAAACAAACAAATGTGTAGCTCCTAAATCAAACAACACTCTAGCATTCAAAGCCTGAATAGGAAGAATACTTGTGACCACAGTGTTAGAAGCCTGGGCTTTCTACTACGAAAGGGCAAACACTCTTCCTCTACCTCTTCCCATAGGTGCCTGATTGGTAGTTTGTCCAAAAATCTGACTTGAACCTCTACCTGCATCTGGAGTCCTACCCAAAATACCATGGCCAATGCCGGACTGCTGACTCACACTCCTCTCCCTAACCATCTAAACTGTAGTCTGAGAAGACTAAGGTCTAACTCCAAAAAAAGGCTGTGGACAATCCTTAATCAAATGACCATGCTATCCACATCCATAACATGCACCTAACCCAAAGAAACAAGTTCCTCTATGAAGCTTACCACACGCAGGACAAGAAGGGCTAGAAGTCATAGATGGTGCAGAACTGGTTGTACCATAACTCATCTGAGAAGTAAATCTAGAGGGATTCGGTCTCTGCTGGGATCTCCCTGAAGGTCCTCTATATCCACTCTGGGAAACTGATTGGAGCAAAATGTTCATACTCTTTACCCCACTATCCTGCCTAAACGAACTTCCAATCTTAACCTTCTTCTTCTCTTCTCTTTCATAACTAACCTCCATCTCCCTATTCTCAATTACTCTAGCTTTATCCTCAAGCTTGGAGTAAGAGTCAAACTCAAGAGTAGCCAAAAATTTAAACAATAGAGCTATAAGCCCCCTACGAAACCTCTGAATCTGAGCTGCTTCTATATGCACAATAGCTAGAGCAAACTTGCTCAACTGACTGAATTTCTTTGCATGTTCTGACACAGTCATGCCCGGAGTCTAAACCAACCTCTCAAACTCAATAGACTTAGCATCCCTCACACTCTCTAGAAGAAACTCACTAAGAACCATCTCCTTGAATCTCTCCCAAGACAACTCTTCATGATCCTGAAGCATACCTTGAATACTCCATCTGAACCAATCCTTAGCTTCGGCTTTCATCAAATACCCCACAAACTCAACTGCCCTACTATCAGGGATCCTCAAAATATGAATTTTCTATTCTATCTCCTCAAGAAAATCTGTAGAATCTACCTCACCTCTGTACTCTGAAGGCTTGAGCTTAAAGAATTTCACAAATGAAACTTCCTCAGCCTGAGGTACCACTGTTGGTGGGGGTGGAGTAACTACTGGGGGAACTGGAATATCAGGAACTACCTGCACTGAAGGAGCCTGCTGCTGCCTCTGCTGAGTAATGAATTCAGCTAACATCTCATAGTTTCTCTAAAACTGCAACCGCTGAGCCATATGAACCACATCCACCTGCGGCTCCGGAGGAACATCATCACCTCCCACTCTACCCACTGATCCTTATTCAGAAGGTAGCTCTCTACTAGGATGACCTCTACCACGTACTCTTCCTCACTTTGAAGGCATCTCAGTACTAATTAGAAAGACAAAACAAACTCAGAGTCAAATCACAAGATTAACGCAGATCTGTACCAAAGGAATACACAACATTGACGTGACATGAATCCTATGCTCTGTAGTCATCTTAAGCAAGCACTTATACTAGGGAACTCGCACATCTATCTATCTTATAATTATAAACCTATAGCTCTGATACCACCTTTGTTACACCCCGACACCACTGGTGCGACGGTCCTAGGGCAAGGGTAGGCATAAGGCCGCCATAAACCCATAGAACCCTAAACTAAACTTGTCTCAACCATAATAACATACATTTTACCCATTGCAAATCATTACATCTTATAAATCATCATTTATAACATAACATCTCTACTTCTTCCCTACCGATCAAAAGATAAATCTAACATCAATATGGAACAAGTGAGAGTCTACAAATGCCATCCATGGCTACAAAATCAAAACATCTCATATCTAACTACGGAACTCTAAAAGAATGTACCTCAACAGATATGATTATAAATACATATAACAAAATAATATCCAAAATAATTACATCCAAGCTTCTTGGGAAGAATATGTCAAGAAGCTCTATCTTCTGGATTAGCTCTCTCTCGAGCTACACTAGCACCTAAAACCACAAAAGAGGGATGAGCCTTCAACTCAATAAGATATGAACAACATAATGCTTTAGGTTAAACAAGAAATTTGAATATCAAATCGTGAACATGAACCTATACATATACATATATACTTGGGTATGAGAGAATCCCAAGCTTTTACTTGGAAAGATCATGTGTGCTTATAATAATTAGCACTATCAAATCACATCATAATCAAATAGTGGTTCTCATTTAGAATGGTAAAATGCCCATAAAGATGGCATTATCAAATCTCATATATGATAAAACTGATATCATTAACATATGTATCAGTAGCCTTGCTACCTTAACGTGGCACATATGCTTGCGCTGGCATATAACTAGAGCTCGTGATCCCCTCTAGGTGGAACACTGATACTATACCCTATCAGTCAGGTTCCCTCTATGCACATTGGACCAATGAATTTACTCTCTTTGGGAAAAGCGTTCTATACATATGTATCTCAGGGTTCAAAAAAAAATAATACATTCTCAACAATTCTGAATTTGGTCAAGAGACCATTTAGCATTTATAGTAAAGGCTTGATTATGATCTTGGTCCAAGAAAAACAACTAAGTCATTATCATTTATTAATGATTACATAAAACAAGTCATCAAAATTTATAATGGGACAACACAGTGAACACATATATGTACATATAGCAATTCATCTTGTAAGAAGTAATACACAATTATGAAATTCATAACTTACCTCACTACAATACTATCCACTAAATCCGGTCAACACTTGCTTAATTGACTAGCCTCCTTAAATTCCTTGAAAAGGTCGAACCTAATAAATTCCCCAAATTTCATAAATTAGGGTTTCCTCAATAAATAATGCATATTATTGTTCCATCAAATTTTAACCATCTTATAGTCTTTATTATTATTTCCTAATCATCAATTTAATTTATCTCTTAAGAAGATTTGAAATTTTGAACGTGGTGACTATTCATGTCACTATTTATCAGATTCATAAATTTCTATATCTTCCCCATCAACCGTAATTAATAGCCTTAAATGCTCATAACAGGTTCTATTTAACTCATAAATAATTATTCTAACTACTAAAAAAAATCTAAATCTATAAGAAAAAAATGAAGCTCAGAGAAAATCACCTTATTTCTCCAAAAAAGCATCCTTAAAGAATCTTGACTTGAAATAATGACTGAAGCCTTTTAATAAGAATAATATAATGGTTTAATGCATTAATTCTGAGTGTTAATGCACTAGAAAACAAATAGGACAGATTTGAGAGAAATAGGAGAAGAAATGGAGAAGAAGGAAGAAAAGGGAGAAATTATCGTGAAAAGAAAAGGGCTACAGCCTCTCCATTAAATAAGCCACTGCCTCGCTAAATCCCACTTCGCCACTTCTTCACTTCGCAAAGGCCACTCCGTTGAATTCCCACTTCGCCAAATTCCACCTCAGCAAAGGCCTCTTCGCTGAATTTCCACTTCGCCAAATGCCACCTCGGAATCGAGAAGCCAACTCGCACTACCTGCTCTGCCGAGCTGGAAAACTCTCCTCGCCAACTCACACTACCTATTCTGCCGAACTGGAAATCCTCCTTGCCAACTAGCACTAAACCTTCTCGCAAATAAGCTACAATTTCTAATCTCCTCAATTCTACAACTGTCTATAAAACCCATAAAGAAATATTACTTATGCTAATACTTGACTCGCTCAGCCACTAACATATCAAAACAAATAATAACATATCACAGACTTATTGCCAATAAGACTTAAGGTAAAAATAAAATATAAATCTAAACTTATACATTCATACTTATCCACATATTCTGTGAAATCATAACACTGACTCACAAAATCTTACCCACACACAAATTCTAAGATTTTCAAAATATTAATCTAATCACAACAAAACATTCATAAAATAAATAAATAAAAAATTTTACACAGGTATTACACATTTATAATGTATATTTGGTAATCATATGTGACAATTTATCATTTGTTTGAGAATATCATAGGAAGTTTAATTAACAGATCAGTAATACAATGTCTTATAACATATGAATCATATATGTGGACGTTAAAAAGGCTTGGACAGTTTCTTTCAAAAAAGCAATATGCATATGCAATGTTCATACTTATCTCAAAGCAATTTGTCCTCAGTTACTTACACAGCCAATAAATCTCCTTTAATTTCTTGAGTTTTCTTTTCCTATGACATTTTCCCCAAATGCTCAAAATTAGGGTTTCTTCAATCAACAATACATAATATGATTCTTTATAATTGTAATCATCTTATAATATCTATTACTGTCTCCTAACATCAATTTAATTTATCTCTTAAAGAAAATCTGAAGTTTAAGAACCTACTTACTATTTATGTCACTATTCATCAAATTCCATAAATTATGGTATCTTGAATATTAATCAAAATTAATAGTCTTAAATACTTATAATAGAGTCGATATACTCATATAGATCTATTCTATCTATCAAAATTCTTAATCTAAAGAGAAAATGAAGTTTGGAGAAAATTACCTTATTTTCCCCAAAACTGAGTTCTAGAAGAATCTGACTTGAAAATGATGATCACAGCCTTAAATGTGCTAACTTAATGATTCAATGCATTAATTTTGAGTATTAATGCATTAAAAACAATTGGGACAAATTTGAGAAATATAGGAGAAGAAATGAGAACGAACGAAGAAAAGAGAAGAAGAAGATATCGTGAAATTAGCTATTGCTTCTCCTTTTAAAATAGGCTACAACCTCTCAGCTTCTCACTTCGCCAAACTCACTTCGCATATGCCACCTCGCATATCCCACTTCGCATATGCCACCTCGCATATCCCACTTCACATATGCCACCTCCCATATCTCACTTCGCATATGTCACCTCGCATATCCCACTTCGCATATCCCATCTCGCATATCCCACTTCGCATATACCACTTCGCCAATATCCATTTTGGCAAGCTGAAATCCTGCCTCGCCAGCCATCTCGCCACCTCGCACTAAAATGGCTCGCGAGCGAGATAAAGAAGTCCAAATGTCCTGATTCTTTTTCCCTAGTTAACTTATACACACATAGCTAAAATTCCATGCTTACCTCTCCAGTTCAATCAACCTCTAACCATTTTTCAGAAAATAACAAACAGACTCAAATTCCACATTCTCATAATACACTGCAAACTTACTGCAGGAATTAAAGAATTACACAAGTTCTGATTGAGGAAGCATATCTCCTCACACACACAGAATTTTCCAGAACAGTTTTTCAGATTTTATAGATAGTACAAAAATCTGCAACTCTTATGATTTACTCTTTTAAAACCACAAAACTGACTCACCAAAATCTTTCCTGCATGCAAAATGTCACACCCCAACTCCAGTGGTGCAACGGTCCTAGGGCAAGGGTAGGCTTAAGGCCACCATAAACCCGTAGAACTCACAAATCATGAATCTCATCACAATTATATCAATTACCACATATTACGTTATCATACCATAACCATTTCTATACATTCAATTAAGCATCAATCATATCTTTTCTATTATCATTTCATAGCTCTCTCTTGTTCCTTAATGATCAAAAGATGCATCTCACATCACTAAGGAACAAGAGTACCCAAAAGGTAACAATCATACATCAAAATATACTAGTATCCTCAAATGACTAACTACGGAGCTCTAGAGTATACTCCAATACATATTGCGTTGTAATACCATTTAATAAATATACATAATCATATGTCAAAAGAATTACAATGGAAGCTTCTTGGGATAAACAAGTCAAGAAGCTTGATCCTCTCTATTAGCTCCCTCACGAGCTATGTTATCACCTGAAATCCACAGAAGAGGAGTGAGCCTTCAACTCAGTAAGATATAAAAATTATTAATCAAGAATCTGAATATCAAATCATAGTCATGAACAATTATCTATATATATATATATATATATATATATATATATAGGTATGAAAGAATTATAAGCTTTACTTGAAGGAAACATAGTACTCATAATGATTTGGTTATATCAAATCATATCATAAATCAAATCATGGTTCATATTTAGAGCAAAGAATGCCCACAAAGAATGGCATTAACAAATCTCATCTAATAAAACTGATCTCATGTCATAACATACGTATCAGTAGCCTTGATACCTTAAAGTGCACACATGCTTGGCCAGGCATGCGCCTAGAGTTCATGGCCCCCTCTAGGTTGAACACTAATAAAAATCCTATCAGCTGAGCTCCCAAAGTGCACAATGGACCAATGAATTTACTCTCATTGGGAAGAGCATTCTATCCATGGGTCATGGGGTTTCAATCTCATAGGAAGCATATTGGTTGCAAGACCATCATCATATAACATCATTCAAATCGGGTTTACAAACAAGAAGTATATGAACTTGATCCAAGAAAATTGATCAAGTCATTCTCATTATACAAATATATGTATGTACTAATGGTTAAACAAATATGAGAATTCTTGGTCATATTAAATTCAAAGAACGATAATCAAATAAGATGTTCATACTTACCTTAATATAAAATTTCTCTTGAAATTCCCTCTAGCAAATTTTCAACTCCAACTCCTCAATTAATTTGGTTTCCTCCTCCTAAGAAATTTTCCCAAATATACAAAATTGGGGTTTTCTCCAAATCAATAATATTTATCATGATTTCCTAATAATTAATTATCTTAGAGTCTCTATTCTTAATTTCCAACAAAAAATTTTATTTATCTCTTTAAGAAAAATCTGCATTTAATTTTGAAAATGTCACTTCGCATTTTGCCGACTCGCCATACCAAGATTCTGCTACGTTGAAATCTTTCCTGGACAACTTACACTTAACCAGCTCGCAAGTGAGCTTCAAGGGTCCAAACTTGCTGATTCTTTTTACCACTTAAAATAAACATGCAGAGGCACAACATATCAAAATGTCAAATCATAAAGACTAACACACAGACCATGGTGACTCTCCAAAAGTCACTCAGACTTACTGCCTCAGAATCCATCCTAACAACCCTATTAAAATCCACCCTCCACTGAGATATAATTATCCAAAAATTCTAAAATTTTACAGCCATCATCACAATACACAAAGGAACATTTTTTATGTTCACACCTTTATCTAATTTTGTCTCAGTCATTCCCAGTAATTTCAAACATACACTAACTTCCTGCAGAAACATTCAACCAGACCAGTCTTACTCAAATAAACATAACTCATCACTTACACAGAATTTTGCCAAACCATTTTACAGAATTATAGTTAAGACATAAAATCACAACTTTCATGTTTTGTACTTTACCAAATT
Organism: Aleurites moluccanus; assembly: GCA_948193065.1. Lineage (NCBI taxonomy): Eukaryota > Viridiplantae > Streptophyta > Magnoliopsida > Malpighiales > Euphorbiaceae > Aleurites > Aleurites moluccanus. Next base: position 4,284 of record CANXYC010878748.1, on the reverse strand, counting down.
ATGTCTTTAAGATCATGCAATTATCATCACAAAATCCTGCAACTGCAATAAAATCAGAAATTCTGAAATTCTCAAACATTCTCATTTAAAATTAATTAATTCTCCAAACATACAAAATTAATAAAAACACTACAAAATGACAGATATTACACAAAAATTCAGAATTTCTCCAAACATTAATCTATCCACAATCATCTCAATAATCAGAAATTAAATAATAAATAAAATATTTATTAACAGGTATTACAACAAGAAGCTTGGATGTAATTATTTTGGATATAATTTTTGTTATGTATATATATAATCATGTCTATTAAGAAGTATTCTCTTAGAGCTCCATAGATAGATATAGAATGGTTTTGATTTTATTGCCATGGATGGCATTTGTGGACTCTCATTTGTTCCATATTGATGTTAGAACTATCTTTTGATTGGTAGGGAACAAGTGGAGATGTCATGATATATAATGATGATTTATGAGATATGATGATTTGCATTGGATAAGTGTATGTTGTTATGTATGAGACAGGTTTTGTTAAGGGTTCTACGAGTTTATGGTGGCCTTATGCCTACCCTTGCCTTAGGACCGTCACACCGGTGGTCTTGGGGGTGACATAAAGTTTCTCTTCTTCAAAATTGTTGGAGATTTAAGGAAAATTTTGTCCAAGGCTTCAAGAGGAAAAATCTTAAACTATCTCTATAATTTGAGTTAATGAGTTTTATTCGTATTTTATAGGTTTAATTGGAGAAAGAAAGTTAGATTAGAAGCAAATCCTTTAAAATTTTGAAATTCTTGTGTCTGGACATAATTTTGAGGCTAGGTTTTTGTGCCCTTGAAATAGGAATTTGAAAATTCACAAAACATGAAAGTTGTATATATAAATGTGTAGAATGTATTTCTTTAAGGAAGTTTTGCTAAATTCGATCCGTATTGAGAGATATGGGACACTAAGTAAGACTGACTCGGGTTAGGATTTTGATTGAGAAATCCTACAGTATTTTTCATTTTTGAGTACCTTATGGTCAAAATCAGAGTAAACTCAAAAAGATGTTTCCATATGTCTTAGATAAATTTTAGTGAAAACAAAACATCATTTGGAAATCTAAATGTTGAGATATGAATAAAAAAGTAGAGATTGCTCAGGTAGGATTTGCAGGATAGATTTTAGGATGCTGGGCAAATATAGAAAATTCACCAAAATTTGTGTAGTCCAGAAAAATCTGAATTTTTACTATATTATAGTCTCATATGTCTAATTTAATTATCAAAAATAATTGAAGCAATTAGATAAGTATAACTAGATATATTAACAAAAGTATCTAGGCTGCCAAAAACCAAATTATAGAAAATTGAAAGGGATAGTTACAATTTTATTCACATTATATGGAATTAAAGTGAATTGAGTATTTAAACAATCTAATTGCTCTTGTATCTTTAAAAGAAAAAGATAAAGAAGAAGAGCCATTAGATCATTCATTTTGCTTGTGTTAGAGTGGAAGGTTAAGTTTTTGGAGCTAGAATTATAAAGTTGAGTACGTATATATGTCATTTTACTTGAATTTGAATCTAAATGATATTAATATTTCATTGCTTTGAATCCTTGAATAATTGAAACCCTAATTATTGTATGAATGCTTATTGTAACCTTGAAAATGATTGACTATGGAACTTCTTTTCAATGTCAATAGTGAATCTTGAATTGGATCCAAACCTAATATGCTAATGACAGGCCTACTCATCTGATAGAGTAGGATAACAATTGTATTAGGCATTGTGCATAATGAAATTATACAGAAGATCCCAGCTGGGAGGGGTGTTCTCAGTCATACAGTCTGATCAGTTATATGAGTGATAAGCATGCTATCAGTTGTAGCCTCTGCTTCTATATACAGATTGAAAATCTGTCATTATTGCAAACCATCCATTTCTATTCCTTTTGATCAATTGAAAATATTTGGGATATTGATTATATCATTAACCATTGTTTCATTACTTTGTTGCTATACATTTCCAAGAGATAATCTGTTGATTATCTTTATTGTTCATTTATTTTATAACTTTTATTTACTGAACTTATCACTTTCCTTGTGTGCTACTTTTCTAAACTTAGCCTCACAAGTGAAGTGACATATATACATTACTTGCTGAGAGTTATCTCACCCTTTAATGGTTTAATTTTTTTTAGGAGATCGATAGAAAATTGAGGTTACAACTTCCGCCTTTCTTCTGCTATAAACCAATCATATCTAAGTATAATCTCCAATGTTTTTTTTTTTAGTTTTGGATCTTAGATGCTCCATGGTTTGTAAAGAATTAAGTAACAATTAGTTATGTAAATAATGTTAAATGCTAAACAAATGATGATTACTAGTTATATATATATATGATAGTAATAACCTAATGAATATAATTAGTGTTGATAATGCAAATAATGACTTGAGATTTATCAAAGTTTTATAGATGAAAATTTTGCTTATAAAGTTGAGGGTATAAGGATGGCATTATTGGAAGTGTAATCTTTTCTGCCGGTTGTGTATTGAAATTTGTTGAACAGAGGGATTTAATCCTAGGTAATATGTGTACAAATAAAGGAAACTTTGCCAAAAAATTTCTGCAAAATTATTAATTGGGGTTCTACGGGATTAGGAGGCTTTAGGCCTTCCCATTCCTTAGGACCATCATATCTCCTGAAGTGGGGGATGTGACAACACCAACCTAACCTGTGGCAATAACAATCAATTATCTATATCCAATCACAATTTCGAATCATAAACATCATCATCAACCTTTGATATAATCATCCAAAATATAATCAACTTGTTCACCATGGATCAAAGATAAATAAGATCATCTATCCAAGATGAACAAATAATAACTCAAAAGAATGTTATAAAAAATAAATGGAGTATGGCATGAAAATAAATTGGGCAACAGAAAATTAAATAAATCATGAAAGTTAAATCAGTCATGCCATGAAAAATAAATTGAGCATGGCAGAAAATTAAATCAGGCATAGCATAAAAAATAAATAGGGCATGGCAAAAAATTAAATCAAGCATGACATGAAAATAAATTAGGGATGACAGATAATTAAATAAATTATAAAAATTAAATCAGGTATGGCATGAAAAATAAATTGGACATGACAGAAAATTAAATAAATCATGAAAATTAAATCAGGAATGGCATGAAAAAATAAATTAGGTATGGCAGAAAATTAATAAATCATATAAAAAATAAATCAGGCATGACATGAAAAATAAATCGGACATTGCAAAAAATTAAATAAATCATGAAAATTAAATCAGACATGGCATGAAAAATAAATCGGGCATGGCAAAAAACTAAATAAATCATTGCATGAACAATAAATTTTTAACGGCAGGAAATTAAAATTTTTATCATCGCAGAAAAATTAAATTATAAGAAATTAAATTTTTAATGGCAAGAAAATTAAATTGCAAGAAATTAAAATTTTTATGGTAGAAAAATTAAATTACAGTAAATTAAATTTTTTCATGCAGGGAAATTAAATTGCAGAAAATTAAATATTTTATGACAGAAAAATTGCAGAAAATTAAATTTTTCATAACAAGAAATTTAAATTGCAGAAAATTAAATTTTTTATTTTAGGGCATGCAATTAAACTACATGAAATATAAATAACTAATAAATAAATTCAAGTAGAATGAAACTTACAACTTATTTGTTAGTGAGTCATGAGATCAGCTTATCTTGCCCATTCTTTACGAGTTTACGAGTTTTCTATATTTGGACGAAGTATTGAGTTTATTACAAAAAACTAGTAAAAAAAAAAAGCTAGATCATGGCCAGTGCTGCTTGTTGAGTGATGGCATTATTGCAATATCTTCTTTTAAGTTCTTGCCTCTGATCAAAGTAACCATTTGTTGCCCTTTCTTAACTATTTTTTATGAATTTATACTGAAAGTAATTGTTTCAGAGTTTACCCCAGAATTTCTTCTATTTTGTTTTGTCTCTAATGTAAAGTTGAGTCTCATTCACCTAATACATTGACTTCATTGCTATTGTATCCTTGAATATGAAGTCATTTTTCCTCTTTCATATTTTTATTCTTCTTTCTTTCATTTCACTATTTTTTGTCATTTTTCTTCCTTTTTTTCGTCTTTCCTTTTTCACACTCTTTATATATATATATATATATATATATATATATATATATATATATATATATATATATATATATATATTATATTATGTGTGTATGTTTTTTTTGTTTGTAAACCTCGCAAAACAAAAACAGT
>CANXYC010878658.1:0-10108 GCA_948193065.1 Aleurites moluccanus | reverse complement strand
CCTTAAAAATTTGCATAGCGTCAAGGGCCTTGTTCTTAGGAGTAGAATTGATGTCCCACAAGCAAATTTGAGCATCATCAGAACCGCTAAGCAAGTGACCCTGTTTAAACTTACTCCAAGACAAACCATAACCTTCAGTACTGTGGCCCCTCAACCTCAAATCGGGAGTACAAGCGCCGTCCAGAGGAGGCTTAGATGGGTGCTTGCTGTAATCAAAGACATAAACTTCAGCACTAACAGTCTTGGTGGCAATAATAAAAGGGTTTTGAGGCATATAACGAGCCCTGTTAACTTCTCCATCGTGATTGATTTGCTGAATTATTTGGACCTACAAAAGACGACAATTTTATAGAAAAATAAATAAATAAATAATTCTCAGAAAGAGAAAGCGATAAAGAAAAATTAAAAGAAGAAACCTTGCCGTTGGCAGCTCCGAAACCACCAAAATCGGAGCGATCGTCATCGTAGTGGCGGGCATCGTTCTCGGCATCATCGAGGGGAAGCTGGACCTGGGCAAGCATGAGGTAGTTGGGCTCGTTCTCGGAGGTGTGAGTGCCGAGAATCATTTTCTGGACTGAGTAGTCCTTGCCAGGAGGCTCCTCGCGGTCGGGTAACCACTCGACTGTAAGGGAGGGCCACTCGAGGGCATGGGTGATGACCAGATCGTAAAGAAAAGGAGTATTCTTTTTCCATATTTTGTATTCTTCGTTTATGAGTCTCTCCTCTATTTCTTCTCTCATTTCCGCTTCGTCCTTCCCCATTATTCTTCTCTGATTTTCTATGTTTTCGATTCAATTTAATTCGCTACAGAGTGATAGCTGGGGTTTTAATGGGGAATGTGGATGGTATCTCAGGAGGAGAGACCAAAGCTGTTCCCGCCAAAAGCACGAGTTAATCCAATCCAATCTGATGTGTTTTTGTGAATGCCTCCCAAAAACAAACCCTAGCGGAGTTGTATTTATAAGCTGCAACTTGCCCAATGTTTTTAACTGGTTAATTAAAGTTGGCTTACTAAACTTCAAATCTGCCATCGCCTTTTTTTTTTGGGAAAAAAATTGATTTAAATTTATAAAAAAATTTATTTTATTTAAATAATTTTTTATATTTAATATATTAAATAATAAATATAAAATTCATTACATATTTATAATAAATATTATATTTGATATAATTTTAAAATTTTATTTGATTAAAAATATCTTTATAAATATTTTATTTATTTACTTATTTTTTTTAAAAAAGTTATATTATATTAATAAAAATATAATTATTTAAAACTCAATTTAATATTTATTAATAATACCTTTTTATATATAATATTTTTTCAAAAATAAAATATAATTTTAGCCATATATAATTAAATTTATTGAATTTTATATTTATAAAAAAATTTAAAGAAAAAATAATTATAGAGTATAAAGTAAAAAATAAAAAATAAAAACTAAAAAGTTATAACATATAAATTAAAATATATAAAAATAAATAATAAAATATAAAATATAAAAGGATTAGGATAAAAAAATTTGTAAAAATATTTAAAAAAATATGGAGTAAAGTAAAGGCCCCATTTTATATGTATGGTCTGTGACTAATAAAAAAATTGATAAAAATAAAAATAAATAATGTCAAATAAATAAGTGTTAAATTCATAACCAATATATTTTTGTCTACTAAATTTTAAAAAGTAAAATGTTAGGATATTTTAATATTTTAAAATTTATTGATTTGAAATTATATAATTCATTTAAAAATATCAATTATTTTGATAAAATTTAATTTAATTATTTCAATTTTCACATAATTAATTACTTAAAATTTTAAATAAATTTAAATTTAAAATAAATATAAAATTGTGAATTTTATAAAATTTCAAATAGGATTTTAAAGATTTTCAACTACTCCCTCCCTCACCATAAATTTTTAATTTCTTTTTCTATATATTCTAATTTGATTATTTTATTTTTTAATTTAAATTATATTTTATCTTAATTTAATAATAACATATTAATAAAAATATATTAAAAATATAAAAATTAATTAAAAAATATAAAATATGAGAGATTAAAAAAATTTATGAATTAAAATAATAAAAAATTGAAATAAAGAAAAATTATTTTCTTAAAATATTAAATTTATTTTTATTTTTAAAATAACGATAAAAGAAATGTTGTTTTTAGATTAATACTTAAAATATATGTCATTTGTTAAATTTTTTATAGAAAATCTAATTCAAATTGTCATGTTGCTTATTGCTAACTAAACATATCATTTTAATGATCATATTGAAAAAGTATCAAAATTTAGTAATTATGTTGAAAAAATGTCAAAATTTAGTAATTTTTTGGATCATTTATATTTTTTTATTTTTATATTTTTGTAATTATTCTTTTTATTTCAAATTTTTTTTTAAGTTTTTATTAAAATATTTTTAAAATTTTTCTCACTAATATTTTTAAATTTTTTTTTATTTTTTATCAAAATATTATTTTTATTCTTTTAAGTAAAATATTCTTCTAATTTAAATTTTATTTAATTTTCATAAATTTAAATAATAATTTTTCCTAAAAATCAATTTATAAATTCAAAATCATTACTTACTTTTTTATTCAAATTATTTTTTTAAATCTTTTAAGTGAAAATATTCTTTTAATTTAAATTTTTTTTAAAAATAAAAAATTAATTTGTTACATTAAAATTTAAATAAATTATTTGTTAATTTAAATATAAAACCATCTAATAGATTTTAAATATTAATCATTAAGTTATTATCTTTTATACAAGAATTTATATTAAATTATTAAAATTATTTAATATATCTAATAGTTATTGATTTTTTAGAATAATATTTTCTAATTTAATAAATTTAAATTAAAAGAATATTTTTACTTAAAAATTAAAAAAATAATATACAAAAGAAGATATTTTAAATGAAAATAAGTATGTATGACATTAAATTGGACAAAAAGAATTGAGAAATATAAATTTATTTTATTATTATCGTTGTTATAAGTCAATATCTTAAATCTAATTTAAATCATTTGTTAGGATTATCCAATCTCATAATAGTTTTCATAAATCTTAAGCTTAATTTACAACTTGGTCGTATTGGTTTGTTTCAATAGGTGTGTGTAAAACATAATCATATAATGTTTAATTTTTACGAGGGCAATATTTTGTGAAATTGAACACCAAAACTTTGACAAGGCTGCTTTTGCACTCTTTTTATAAATAAATTGTGATTTATGTCTCTCAACCTTGAAACTCCACACTAATTCAATTCTGTGAATAAATCCATTTCTTATTTCTTTCTTTCTTTCATTATCAACGAAATTTAAAAACTTTCCCAAGAAAATCTCTCATTTCCCATGAAAGTTCTGGTCACGGCGCCTTTTCTATACAAGGGCTTTTCTCTTCCTTTCCCTCTCAGCAAACATTTCTCATCTCCACAAGCCTCTTTTTCTTCTTCTTCTACTTCACCTATTAGTCTTCTATCCGAGCATTTAGAAAGTGTTAATGCTCCCAGAACAGATACCTCCCAAATTTCTCTTGATCCAAACAGGTCTCAAACTGATCATTATGCTTACAACTATGTCAAATTTTGTCGACCCCGTTTCTCTGATCAAGTTTCCTGCATAGCCTTTAGCAAGAATTATATAAAAACCATAATAATTAAATAACTTCTTAAATGGCATTATTGTTTAATAATAATAATTTCTGATAAAAAATATCTTATCATCTTAGAAAAAAAAATTAAAGAAAAATTCGAGTCTATCCTCGATTTGGATAACTTATCAATTCATTCGTACACTTACAAGTCCATTAAATTAAAAGGTTAATTTTTATATTAACAATCCATTATTTAAGATGCTTACAAGTATATGCCTATTAACATTAATTTAAAAGAATTGATCCCACTATTAACGTTACTAGTCTGTTTAGTTGGTTAAAAAAAAAAAAACTGCTGATGACCTACAAAATCATGTTATTTTTCAGTTTACTAGTGTACCAGATTTACTACAGAATTACCCTTAAACTATATATACATTTCACATTGATTGATTACTATGAAAATTTTTGTTGAAAGAAAGAAAGAAAACCTCCATAAAAAAAAAAGTAAAGAAATAAAACGCCATTGCAGTAATTTACTTTGTGCATGCCTTGTTTGCAAAAGATGCAAAGGATACAAATCCAAGCACCAGCTTTGCTAAATACATGGAGGTCGTGGATCTTACAAGTCAGTTATCAAGTTCTTTTCAGTGCTTTCCGATAAAATTAAGGTGAAATGCATTTAAGTGATCCAAGGAGGTGTAGAAGAAGAACCGAAGAAGGCTGCAATTGACAAATATACTGGACATTAGGCATCATGAAGAAACTCCATATGGAAGCAGTGCAGCAGCCACAATTCTCCCTTCTTCATTCAGTATGTTGTAAGTTGATGCAGCATTCCTCTGCAGCCATAGTCACCAACATTAAAAGTTGCCAGAGAAACCAGCAACAGAAGTCAACATATGAAAAATGTAACTTGACTAGCATTATTTGATTTTTCATTGGAATTATTAGTTTATCCATTGGGTGTAAAGCAAACTACCATTGAATCACTTCTGATTACAAGCAATTTAGCATATGCTAATGCTCAAAAGCATTCAAAAACACTTGATAAATGATTCTCAGTTAAAACAGAATCTTTGGCCCAACATTATTATGAATTGATGATTAAGATCTACTCTTTTTTGGCAGCTGTTTCCTAGTAAGGCCCACGCCTCATATCACACCAGTATTAAAGATGCAGACACAAAACATAAAAAGTTACCGAGTCGATAGCTTCGAATTTCATGCCAGTAGACCGAATGAAGCGCCTGAGTTCTGGATCTATTTGTTGAATTTGCTTCCCACAGCCAAGAATAAAAATCTCTGGGGGAAGAAAGAAAGAGTGAAAAGCTTAAAAAGAGGATTTTTTTTTGGGTTGTTTAACTCGCAAGGGAAAAGAAAATTATCTAGCTGCACAACAATAATAACAGATATTTAAAGATTCAATTGTGAGCAAGAGAGTATTTCGGTCCTTGATTAATATTCAAAAAAAAATGCCTCTCTGAAAGCATGAGAAATAAGCTATTATATATCATTTGTTTATTCTTACCATTCTCTTGCTTAGTGTCTGTAGCACAATGCTTTAACTAGCATTCAGAATACAGATCACTGGCTGGTTGCTTATTTATAGCACAGGGTTAGGATAAATTTCTCTACTTCTAGAAAATTTTCATTTGGAACATTTGTTCCAACACAATGAATCAACAATGTAACGCTCAGCAGTCCAACATTTCCAAAGTACAACACAAATATCTCACCCTTCGCCTCTAAGTTTTAAAGCAAAATTCAATTAGAGAATTCCAATTAGTAGTTATTCTCAAAAGAACTATCATCATGAGCAGTCATTTTATGGCACAGGGTCAAGTAGTATTTAGGGTGAATCATGAAACCCTAATTCCAAAAAACAGCAAATCTACCCTTTTTATGATACATTTACTCATTGTGTAAAGCACACCATTCTTTCCCCATAGCAATACCATCAATCCACATCCGAGAAAACATGTTGACAGATGAAGAGCACTTTTGAGGAAGGCAAATTATTGGACTTTGTTTCTTTCAAATACAAGGTCAAAGGAAGTAAGCATAGTGTCTAACAAGGATTTCACTTAGATAACCAAGAGGGTATGCACCACAAATGCAATAGGCAAAGACATGAAACCGAGAAAATGTCTAACAATAAAGCCATCCTAGGACAGGAAACAACATATCAAAGTGCCTTCAACAGTCAATTATAAATTTACTATCTCCAAAAGAAAGGAAAAATGGTCCAAATTTTAAGGTGGCAAATGCCAACATGAACTCTGCTAGTGTTACAGGGTATTCCTTTTTCTATCACAACTTAAAGTAAGTAACCCTAATCAAATGGATTGCAGTTTGAAAAGCCACATAACATGCAACGGATGTGGGAAGCATCAAACCATAAAATAAAAAAAAAGAACATATATTTATTGAAATCTCACCTGGTATAGGCCGTACAATTTGGAAAATGGATAAGCTGCATCATGACACACACAAACAAAAAAAAAAAAGTCAGATAGAGGTGCCCTAGTGACCAACCAGAAATCATGTTTGAGGAAATTAAATTACATGAAGCAGCAATATCGTCCCATTGGCATGATACAATCAATGTGATGAAAATTCTTATTTCGTGAATTAAGGAGGCATCATCCAATTGAGAAATGGTGAAATTGATGATTCTATCATCAATTAAAAAATGGAATTAGAAGATATAAATTAGAGTAGCATAGATTTTCATTTGCATTGCATGCATGTTTAAAGAAAGATAAGAAACCTTTCAGGAGTAATATGAGTCAAGTGGTTGGGAGACCAAGATAAAAGCAAGTTGCCTACGCAAAGCAAGCTACCTTCGTACTCGACCCCATTCACTGTGAAACCCGTGTCAGTATACCTAAGAGGAAACAAAAGGATTATCAAGAAACTTGGAGGATTTGGGATTTGATTTGTTGCATAATAATAATAATAATACCCCTGAAAGCGGAGTTGGTCCTGCGGGACGTTGTCGATGAGATTGATCTGATCGTAGAGAGAGAAAGCGCGTCTCAACGACGGCAACGCTTGATTCCGTCCCTCTATTGCTGGTTTCGGAGACTCCTTGCACATACTTCGTATCAGCTTCGGCAATGTTGTCAACGTTCTCTGTCGTATTACTGCCATTTCTTTACCTTTTCTCTTCCAGTTCAGGGTTCCACCCCTAGATTCACAAGGGAAGACAGAATTTATATATATATATATCTTGCCAGTTTTTGGTGGAACTGGGCCTCTAGTTCCCAACATTGTACCGTTGGTGTTGAGAAACCTACTGGGCAAAAATCATCAGGCGTATTACAAAGCCCAAATACATTTGTTACATGGGAATAACTTTTTTTTTTAAGCGAATAAATGAATTTAAAATGTAAAATTTAAAAAATCTTATATAAAAAATAATATAACATAAAGTAAAATTTAAAATTTTATTTTTAAAACTAAATTATTTTATCCTTATTTTTCAAAATATCCTTGATTTAATAATTCTGAAGTTAAATATATATTATAGATATCTTGATTGAAATAGAAGAGAGAACACATTAAAAAATAATAAGCAGAAAAATAAATGGCAGAAATTGAGAGTGAAAAGAGTGAAAGGGAGAGAATAAGATACAAATGAAATAATTAGTATCTCTTTATAAAATTTATTTTATGAATTTCATTAATTTTAGTTATTTTTAATTTTATAAAATTAAATTCATTATAAATCATTTTTAAATATATAAATATAAATTTTTATAAAATTCATTTATTATAAATAAACAATATCCAACTCAAAAAGTAATCAAAAATTAATTATTTTTTATTTTCTCTGTAAAAATATGCCCATTTGTACCATAGCTTTCGTTTTAACACAATCTTTTCCTTTTCTTTTCTTTTCTTTTCTTTTTACGAAACTATTTAAACTTTATTCAGATGGGGCTTCATAAATGATAACACAATTTAATTAACATTAAAAATCAAAATTTTCAGTATTTAATTATTTTAATTATTAATAATATTTATATTAAAAAATTTAATTAAGTTAAAATTTTTAATTTACATTTTACAATAAGTACAGTAAACAATTAAATTTTAAATATTTTTATAATTTATAAATTATATTATTTATTTATTAATCGTTAATTTTAATTGAATTGAACTCAAATTCAAACTACTTTAATATTGAATCAAATTTAAATATTAAAATATTTAATTAAAATAATTTTATATTTTATAATATCCAATCAAAATAATTCGGAATTATAATAAAAATATTTAACTTGTATATAATTATATATATATTTTATATGTTTGTAACATTTAAATAATCATTTATTAATTCTAACTCGCTCTTAATTAAACATTTACATAAAAGCCCATACCAATATGCAGAGTTGAGTTCCTACTAATCCAGCAACTAAATCATCTCTCTCTCTTTTCTTACTCCTTCCTATAGCTATTTTTGTCTATTACTGTAGCACAATCAGACGCACATGTACAGAAGGTTGAGCATATTGAAATTGTTAGACGAATGAGGAATAAACTTAGGATGGTGATGGGAGAAGCAGTGGAAAAGGATTTAGCAACTTCAGATCTTATTGAAGATGTTAAAGAATGAAGGAAAATGATTCATATAACCGATTCAAAGTAGCTTTGGAGTAATTTTGAGTTGAGTCTGGTAAAGCAGCTTAATGAAGTAAAAAAAAAAAAATTGTAACACAACAACAAATAGCACGTATTACATATGGAACGCTATACGCAAAATCAAAATTATGAATTGAAATTAGAAATAAATATAATATTTAATAAATTTGTGCCCTTTGTGAAGATAAGTGACCATTTACTATGTCCCACAACTTACAAACTTTGGCATGGTCATATTGCAGTTTTTCTCTATTAATCTTATAGGATGCCTAGTTTCTGATGCAAGTTCTAGGGGAAGTTGCTTCTGCTTAATACTAGCAAAAGTTCATACATCCAATTATTCGAACCAAAGTTCATTTAGTCTTTCTTTTTTGTACAATTTCCCCCACAGTAGTCTCATTCCTTCGCAGTCTCTTTGGATTGAGGAAGTACAAATTAAATAAATATTTGGTTTAACGATTGCAGTTAGCCATTGGCGGCTAGCAGACGAAGGACCAAACGCAGATTGTTAAAAATTTCATGTTTCAACATTTCAATTTTAATTTTAAACTACTAACAGCTTGATTTATTTTCACATGAATGACCCAATACTCACTCTCTCTAGAGAAAACATGCTTTAATGAGTTAGCAGATGCTGCAACGATCGTCGTACCAACACAGGTCCAACATAGTCTAGCAAAATCAACAACATTTCCACTCCCAAGAACATATCCGGTTCCAGAAGTTGCAACAACTAACATGTTGAAAACAAGTGAAAAAAATTCATAAATTACTGTAATTTTTGTTAAGAATAAGAAGAAAGCTTTTTCACTGAATTAATTATTAGCTTCAAAAACATTACATTATATAACTAACAACCCACTAAAATCATGGATCAAAAATCAAGCCACGATCGCAAACCTGAAAACAGAAAAGATAACTAACATCTAAGAAATAGGAACAACAAATTGAAACAGTCAAGCCTACTAAGCCATGTTTAACAACAGCCCTAAACACTTTTTCTAATACTCCTCCTTGTTTAGGAGCTGCAAACACCAAGCTTTGCCCTTAAAAATTTAAATTTGCTAACTGACAATGACTTGGTCAAAACATCAGCAACTTGTTCTTCTGTTTTGCAGTAAACAAGAACAATGGCTCCATCTTTTTACACTTCCCTTAAGAAAAATAACTTAATGTTAAAGTGCTTTGTCTTCCTATGAAACACAGGATTGTAGGAGATAGCAATAGCAGCTTAGTTGTCAACTTGAATTTTTGAGTTTTCCTTTTGCTCTAAGTTGAGATCAATTAAAATCTTTCGTAGCCATATAGCCTGATTTACAGCAGCTGTTGCTGCAACAAACTCTGCTTCTGCTGTAGATTGAGCAACAGTTTGTTGCTTTTTCAAGCTCCAAAAGAAAACACCAGAACCTAATGACAAACAGTAGCCTGAAGTGCTCCTCATATCATCAAAGGAACCACCCCAATCACTATCTAAGAAACCAATCAGCTTGAACTCTTTGCTTCTCGAAAACTTGATGCCAAAATTACAAGTGCCTTTGACATATCTAACCACCATTTTTGCAGCTTTAAGATGCAATTCACTTGTACAATGCATAAATCTCAATAATAGACTTACAACATTCAAAATGTCAGGCTGAGTTGCTATGAGATACATTTGAAACCCAATTAAGCTTCTGAACTGTGCTTGATCAACCTTGTCTGTTCCATCTTCTTTGCAGAGTTTTTCCTTTTGGTTCATAGGAGTGCTCACTTCCTTGCATTCTTCAAGCTTGAACTTTTTTATAATTTCCTTGGCATATTTCTTTTGACAGATGAAAACTTCATGTTCATTCTGTTTGATTTCCATTCC
>CANXYC010878540.1:0-15942 GCA_948193065.1 Aleurites moluccanus | reverse complement strand
TGAACATGCAATATGAAAGAAACATACATACATACATACATATATATATATATATATATATTAATCCAAAGGAAATATTAATTTCAAGAACATGGGTAAGAATCATCATGTGGTTAGGCTTACAAGAAACAAAAATGCTCACAATCGAATAGTACTATCAAAATCATGATAGAACTACAGAGTGCATCGATAGCCATACTACCTATCACAACAGAGCGCATCGGTAGTCCTTGCTACCTTATCACAAACGCATGCTTGGCCAGGCGTACGCCTAGAGCTCATGGTCTCCTCTAGGTGGAACACTGGTACAGAACCTTACTAGCTAGGTTCCCAAAGTGCACGATGGACTAATGAATTTACTCTCATTAGGAAGAGCGTTCTATCCACAGGGTCATAAGGTTTCAATCTCACACGAACATATTGGTCACAAGACCATCAACATATATCATAATTTCAATCAAGTTTAGCAAGTAGGAATCATGTGAACTTGATCTAAGAAAATTGACCAAGTCACTCACATTATATACATATATATATGGTAATCACATGAACAAGTGAGAAATTTCGATTTTAGGATATCATAACTTTTCAATTAATAGCTCAATGATATGATATCAAATCTGCAAGAATCATATGGTTTAGCATTATGAATATTCGGTCATATCATCTCAAAGAATTAATAAACAAATGCAATGTTCATACTTACCTCTACACAATTTCTCTCGAATTTCCTTTAATAATTTGCCCACAATAATCTCCTCAATTTACTTGATTTCCTTCTCCTAAGAAATTTCCCCAAATATTAGAATTTAGGGTTTTCCTTAATCAATAATACTCAACATGATTTCTTAATATTTAACTATCTTAAAGTTTCTATTCTTAATTACCAACATCAATTTAATTCAGCTCTTAAAAAAAATCTGTATTTAATTCGAATTTACTGTTCATGTTACTATTCATGACAGTTCATAAATTTTGATTCCTCCAACATTAATTACAATGTATATCCTTCAAAAGCTTGTAATAAATTTTATTCACCCATAATTAACTATTCTAACCATTAGAATTTATTAATCTAAAAGAAAATAAAATTTGAAGAAATTTACCTTATTTCTCCAAAAACTGATTTCCTGAAATATACTGCTTAAATCTAACGATTTTTGCCTTAAAATATGCTAATCTAGAGAGTATTAATGCCTTAGACAATAAATGGAACTAATTTGAGAAGAATAGAAGAATAACGAAGAAAAGAAGAAAGAAAATCGTGCATAAACATCGCTACTGGCCACTGGGTTAAATAGGCCACTGCCCAAAATCCCGCTCGCCAGCTCGCCAACTTGCCTCGGCAATGCTACCTCGCATAAGCCAGCTCACCATTCCTAGCTCGCACTTCCCATCTCGTCAATCTATCCCGGCAATGCCACTTCGCATAAGCCACTCCGTGAATCCCACTTCATATATCTAGTTCGCATATGCCACCTCGCATATGCTGCCTCGCCAAACTCTCCTCGCGAACTTTTCCCCCCATATGCCGCCACACATATGCCACCTCGGCAATACCTCTTCGCCAACTCTGTTTGTGAACTACCACCTCGCACATTCCTTCTTCACCAAACTCTGCTTGCGAACTGCCACCTTGCACATTCCCTCTTCGCCATTCCCTTTTCACATAATGCGACCTCGCCTTTTCCTCTTCGCCTAACTCCACTTCGCATATGCCACCTTGCATATGACTCTTCTCCAATTTCCACCTCAGCAATCTCACCTCTCCACTTTGCAACTTCGCTTGCTCGCATTGCCGGCTAGCAAATGCCACCTCTCATTTTGCCGGCTCGCAACAACCAGCCACTGCCAAGTTGAAACTCTTCCTTGACAACTTATACTTAACTAACTCGCAAATGAGACACAAATATCCAAACTTCCTAATTCTTTTTATCACTTAAAATAAACATGCAGGGGCTCAACATAACCAAAATTCAAATTACAAAGGCAACTACACAGACCATGGTGACTTTCCAAAGATCACCTAGACTTACTGCCCCAAAATCCATCCGAACAAACCTGATAAATTCCACTTTCCACTGAGTTATACTTATCTAAAATTCCTAAAATTTTACTGCCAACAACACAAAACATAAAGAAATATTTTTCATGATTACACCTTTGACTCAAAATGTCTCAGTCATTCCCAAAAAATTCAAACATATACAGATTTCCTGCAGAAATACTAAACCAGACCAGTCCTTCTCAAAGGGACCTAACTCCACACACACACAGAATTTTGTCAAACCATTAAATAGAATTGAAGATAAGACATAAATCCACAACTTTAATGTTTTACACTTTACCAAATTATTTCTTTAAGATCATGCAATCAGCCTCACAAAATCCTGCAACTGAAACCAGAAATTTCTAGATTTCTCAAACATGCATATTCTCTATTAATTAAATTTCTTCAAACATACAATTAATTAAAATGACAAAATTATAGTTATTACAAAACTCATGATCATTTACTTATTGTTTATTTACGAGTGTATTTCACATCATTGCCCCAAAATCCTAAAAGAACATTATTTATCATTCATTGTTATCTCTATATTCATATAATCAATGCTTAATAATTAATCTTGATTCCAAACAAATCTCTCATGTCATACTTCCCTAAAAGTCCCATTTTCATATCATATATAAAATATTACATTCCAGAAAATCACATGGTTCGATTTATTCTTTTGCCTTAGGTTTCTTTCACATTCATCATTAAACATGATTTCACATTCTTACTCTCTTAAAATGAATTTAACATTATTTTTAACTTGACCTTTTTTTAGCATATAATGAATCATCATTACTAAAAGGATATCATCAATATCATCTGTCCTCATTCTGAAAAGAGTCTTTAAGCTCATTATATCAACACAACATATAATATTTACGCATAATCATACTAACAATAGTAACAAATCAACATAAGGATAACGTTGGATTAGAGGCAAAAGAGACTCAACAAGATGAAAAGGAATCCTCTACTTCGCATGTTACAAGAACTTAGACCATCTAGAATTTTCAACTTTAAACATACTAAAGGTCGCAGGACCTTTGCTCTGATACCACCTTTGTCACAACCCGACCCTATTGCCAATGTGACCGAAACTAGGAAACGGAAAAGCATAAGGCTTCTAGAACCAGTAGTAAGCCTGTAAAATATAGTCTCAATAATTTAACATCATTATTTAGCCACTCAGGACTGACATCATGCAATTAACATCATCAATTAAAGATTTATACTTAATGGAGTAACGATAGAATTACGACCATAATTCTAATACTATCATAACAATGTAGAGCTCTAGAGATTTTAATACAATAAATATGAATTAATTACATAATAAAATGAAATAATTCTACTGCTTGAGGAATAGAAGGCATGAATACTCAACTTAAAAACTTAATATTTATGAGCTCAACCCGGAACCAGGAGAAAAATATTTAAATGGGGGTGAGCTTTCGACTCAATAAGCTGATATATATATTAATTTAACATGCAGGTCATTTATTATTCTATATGAAGTGCCACATTACATATAATCATCCATAAATATACAAAACATTCATGATGGAAAATGTTTGTGGAATCCAATCCCATATATGTTTTTGTTTATCGTAAATAATGAGTCGACCCCCTCCATTGGCTCTCTTAAAATCCAACTATGGGGCCACATTGAGATAAACTAAAACCAGGCATCCCTATATTCTCTTATCCATATCTAGGAGCCAGGGTGAGACCATTCTCTAACCAGACAATCCCTGTAATAAACATCATCATCATATCATATCATATTATATCGTTAATGTTTTCTGTGTTAGTACAACTGGATTCTACATCATCCTATTTTCCATCGCAACCACATCAATATATATCATCAACATCATATAATATGACATAAACATACATCATGTTTCTAAATCTAATGCAATAGTGATAGATTAAATATATATATATTTGCATTCATACAATGCTTACATATAATGCATAGATGCAGAGTTAAATTAAAATATATTAACTCACTAATTTGACGACCATCAAACCGGCTGGCTCCATTGGAGCGCTATCTGACTGACAACAAGGAATACATCTGAAATACATGAACCACATATGAGATTTATTAGAATAATATACAAATTCTGACTCTTCAATAAAAATGAGTTTCAAGAATTTACCGAAATTTCAGTAGAACCTCCCCTAAAATAGGACATAATCTCCTGAAATAAAATTGTAACACCCCATACTATAATACAGTAGACAGTAAGGAAATAGCAAATCATAGTGATAGAATGATATTAATTAAAGAATTAATAGGCTAAAAATAGCTATTGAGGAATACAGAGAAAATTTAAGAATAATTGTTACAGAAGAATTTTAAAGATGATAGCAGACATAATTATCGGTAGAGAATTTTTATATATTTTTAACAAGTTTTTATAGAAATTAATTGAGGATATTTAGACTTAAGATTCTAAAATATTGAGAAAATATATTTGAGGTTCAATATGAAGTTATAGAGACAAATCAATAGTAAAGAGATGAAAATGATAAGAAAATCCGACTTTTGGAAGAAATTGTTGGTAGATGATTTTTAATTAATTTTCGACAGTAAATTATATAAATTTCTTTTACAGGATTTAATTTTGATGGATTTTAGATTAATTAAAAATAAATTAAAGTATATATGATATTTAAGGTGAGTGAAAATGGATACAAAATAAGAGAGAAATTAAGAGATGTAAATTGTTGATTTTTGGAATTTTGTCGAAACGAGGTTCGGTATAAAATTTTTGTAGCTACAGAGGTTGAATGATTAAGTTGAATTGAGGCAACA
The DNA here is from genome assembly GCA_948193065.1 of Aleurites moluccanus. Lineage (NCBI taxonomy): Eukaryota > Viridiplantae > Streptophyta > Magnoliopsida > Malpighiales > Euphorbiaceae > Aleurites > Aleurites moluccanus. The sequence continues at coordinate 11,059 of CANXYC010878540.1, read as the reverse complement.
AGTATATTATAAGATTCCATAGGACTTGAATATCAATAATTTAAAGACTTAATTGAAAAGAATTAAAAAGAATTATGGTAGTAACTATAATTAAGGAAAATTGTAGGCAAAATATGCAATTATCAAAAGTTATGGACCCACAATAAAATATTATTTTTAGTATTAAAAATTCTGGAGAATACCTTCAATAGTGGTTAGACAAGTGTATGGAAGGAAGAAAATTTGAATAAAATTTTTATGTTAATTGGATAGGAAATGGACAAGTATATAAGACCTAGAATTTTGTACACAATTCTTATTTTCTTTGACTTTAGTGTATAAAAGAGAAAAGGTGGCTGCCATATTCAGGAGTTTTGGCTGAACCATTAATAAAATAACCAAGAAAACTCTTCCATCTCTTCCAAAGAAACCAACCAAGCTAGATAAGAAATTGATGAGAGAAAGAAGAGTGAAGAAGGAAAGTTAAAGGAAAGCAAGTCAAATTATTTTGGGAAAGAAAAAGAGAAGGAAAAGAATCATCCAAGTACAAGATAACAATTCTAAACTTATCATTTTAATTATATTTAAGAGTATCATGGTTTGGTTTAGTAAATAATTGAGTTAATTGAGCTATGAAAGATGAAGAATGAACTAGGATTTAAAAGGGATTTTGAATATGTGTTAAGGCAGTAGCTTGTAGTTTAAATTCTGAATTTTTAATGTATGAATTTGAGGTTGGTCAAAATATAAAATTTTTATATAAATATATTAATTTGATGTCTAAAAAAGAAATTGATGAAATTTGAAGTTAGGAGAGAGTAATTGAACAAATATCGTGATTGGTCAGAATCAGGGTTTTAGGAAATTTGCTACTGTATTTTTATTATAGAGAGAGTTAGAGATAGAATTAGAAAAAGTATTCACATAAAAAGTGTTCATTTTTGTCTTATATAGAGGCAAGTAAAAGGGTTTTTCAATTGGATTTATGGTTTAAGAGAGACTAAGCCATAAGTATAATCTTCTTGAATTGACTGATAAACAAAACATATTCTATTAAATTCTATTGATATGAGGATATTAAATTCTGAATTAGAGAAAGTATTAAACATAAAAGATGTTAAGTTATATGTTATATAAATGGATATAAAATGGTTTTGTAATTGGAAAAACACGAAATTAATTATACGCATAGAAATAGGGTCTGTTCGGATAGAGATTTTAGGACTATAGGTTAAATTTAAAAATTTACTAATAATTGTATAGTGATCCAAATAATCTGAAATTTATATATGTTATAATATTATGTGTCTAGTGTAAATAGGAAAAACAATAAAAGTAATTGGATTAGTATAAGTTGAATTATAGTTAAAAGAACAAAGTCTGGCTGAGTTAAAGTTATAGGGGCAGCAGGATTGACAGTGAGATTAAGTTCAAACTATTACCATATGATGTGTAGAACTTGAAAATGTCTAAATTTTGGATATGTTAGATCTCTATATATCTAGTTTAAGTATGAATAAGAATTAAACTATTTAGATAAGTATAGGAAGAGATATGGATTAAGGAACATAGCCTGCTAGTATGAAATGTTACACATAAAAACCTTAGTAATTTGGAAAATTTAGGAATTTCTTAAATATAAGTGTAATTAATGTAATTTTATATTAAATAGTATCTAAATTAATATTAATTAAATATATAGAGTCAAGAATGAATAAAGGACTGATGAAAACTGAAAAATACAAAGAAATAGAACCAAGGAAAAGGAATGGAAATGTGAAGTGCTTAGTGAGGTGAGTAATATACATACTATTTTGCTTGACATTGCCTTAAATTAAATTATTAAAATTTTCATGAAATTTCATTGTTGGCTAGAAATACCAATTGTATGATCCATGATTAATTTCATGCCCTTTTATAATCCCAAATGATTCATTTTAAATGAATTTGTATGATTGGCCTAATGCTTCATGTATTGAACCCTTGAAAGTGCTTAAGTTTATTTTTGATATCTAATGATTAAGCACTATATGAACGACATTAATGAAATGACAGAAGTTTTAATGACATTGTACATAGTGGTTTAATGATCCTAGCTAGGAGGGGGGTTAAGGTCCTAGCCATATGGTATGATCAATCATATGAGTAAATAACATGCTACCGGATTGTAGCCTCTACTTAAATGATCAATAATGATTCTGTCATTTTATGATATGATATGGTATGGATTTTTAATGCCAATGTGAAACCGAATCCATATGTTAAATGACTTCAATTTTATGAATTTTTAATTGATTAATGAACCCATTATTATTGTATATTTTATGCCATCATTATCTTCCTTGTGAGCAGCGCCCTCACCTAGCCTTACAAGTAAGATAATATGTGTATTACTTAATAAGTATTATTATACTCACCTTGTAATTATTTATTATTTTTCAGGAACAAGATTGTAGTGGTGGCTATTTCCCAAGTCATCCCTTTCTCCGGCTTGGGACGTCAAAAACTCCAATATAATTATTTATTTTGAGGAATCATATTTATATACTCTTAGAGCTCCTTGGTACTGTTAGGTAGGTAGTTGTGTGAGTATATGAATGTTTTTTTTAATGAAAGATACAACTGAAATGAAATGCGAATAATGTGAATAAGTTAATGAAGTAAAGATTATCGAAGTGCTATGAATATTTTAATAAATTATGAAGTTGAGGTTATAAGGATGATGAAAAAAATTAGAAATATATTTTCTATGTCGGTTGAGTAATGTGATGAATATGTCCTGGGATTTGATTGAAAATACAGGGAAAACTCTGGCAAAATTTATGTAATAATTGTCAAATAGAATATAAAAATAAATGAATGGTTTCAAGTATGAATGATTGTAATTGGCATGTCAATGGGTTCTACGGGTATCTGGTGACCTTAGTTTACCCGTGCCCTAGGACCATTATGTTTCAAAAATGGGACATGACAAAGGTGGTATCAGAACTAAAGGTTTAGAATATGTGTCATAGAAATAAATGTGACTATGAGAACTGTGGAGTTGAAGTTATAAGGATGGTGAAAATATTGGGAGTGTCATTTCTATGCAGGTTGTATAATATGACAAATATGTCATGGGATTAGATTAAAAATACAAGGGAAACCCTGACAAAATTTCTGTAAAAGTAATAATTTTCAAGAAGAATTTGAATATTAAAGAATGGTTTTAAGTTTGAATGATGGATGATTAACGTGTTTAAAGGGTTCTACAGATTTCTGGTGACTTTAGGTTTACCCGTGCCCTAGGATTGTTGTAGCCCAAAAGTGGGATGTGACAAAAGTGGTATTAGAGCTAAAGGTTTACAATATGTGTCATGAGCATAAATGAACTAATAAGTGTACCATACAACATAGGATTTTTGTCTCGTCAATTGAAGTCATCTGTTAGTGCAGCTATCAATGTTATCTGTTATGATTTTCGTATTTTAGTTATATATATATATATAAGATACTGTGTGATATAGAAAGAAGTAGTTACTGCAAATTAATGAAAGTGATTGTAAATTAAAGTGAATAAGAATTGAAAGTGGCTAAAAGAGATTACTATAAAGATTGAATAAATACATGATAAGTTGATTTTGACTATGTTAGTATCAGCTAAATTTGATAATAGACTGCTAATAGATTCCAAATAATAGAAAATTTGAATTTATTAAGGCATAGAATAGTGAAGATTTAAGGATATGATAATGGAATAATAGTGACGGGACTAGTGCTATAGTGATTAAATATAATATGTGATATATCGTGAGCATAGGAAGTATGATTATAATGGAAAGGATAGTGACATAATTAAAATTATAGCGACAAGTGAATAATAAGAATTCTAATAAGGGTATAATTAATTGAGCACTAAATTTTAGCCATAAGTGAGTATTGCAGTCAAGTACATAAAGAGAAAAACATGGAATCGTACTAGCGATATAAAGATTACGGAAATAAGAATGTTAATAAGTAATATAGAGGAATTGAAACACAAAAGTTATTTAGAAACTGTTAGAGGTAAAGATATCGATTGTTACATTATTGAATAAGAAAATTCGAGGATGAATTTTATTGAAGGGGGGTAGAGTGTAACACCCTAGACTGTAGTACAATAGACAGTAAGGAAATAGCGAATCATAGTGATAGAATGATGTTAATTAAAGAATTAATTTTCTAAAAATAACTATTGAGGAATATAGAGAAAATTTAAGAAAAATTATTATAGAAAAATTTTAAAAATGATAATCGACATAATTATCGATATAAAATTTTTATATATTTTTAAGAAGTTTTTACAGAAATTAATTGAGGATATTTAGAATTAAGATTCTAAAATATTGAAAAAAAATAATTTGAGATTCAATATGAAGTTAGAGAGACAAACGGATAGTAAAGAGATGGAAATAATAAGAAAATTTGACTTTTGAAAGAATTTGTCGATAGATGATTTTTAATTAGTTTTCGACAGTAATTTCTTCAATCAATTTTCGACAGTAATTTCTTCGATCAGATTGAGGTGGTTAATATTTAAGTACCTAATTTCTTGAATTCCTAAAGGCTAAAGGCATTATCTCACAATTAACTCCTCTTGGAACACTTTAACTAAATGGGGCATCTGAAATGAGAAACCGTACTCTTCTAGATATGGTACGGAGCATGATGAGTTACACTGACCTTCCTATCTCTTTGTGGGGATATGCACTATTGACAGCTTTTTATATCTTTAACAGAGTTCCTTCTAAATTTGTTTCTATAATACAATATCATATATGGTGTGCTAAGACACTCACTCTTAATTATATAAGGATTTGGGGATGTCCAGCTTATATCAAGAAGCTGAAAACAGATAAGTTGGAAACTATATCTATTAAAGGAAGATTTATTGGATATCCTAAAGGTAGTTTTGGTTACTACTTTTATCTACTTGAATAACAAGCAGTTGTTGTGAGTAGAGATGTTACTTTCTTGGAGAAACAATTTATTCAAGATGGAAGCAAACCTAATAAGGTATAATTGGATGAATCTTCATCTAAGGATGTCCAACAGGATGATATCATGGATATTGATCACACTACCATCGAACCTGTTCTTGTTACAGATACATCTACTCTTGCTCCTCACAGATCTAGTAGGGTATCTCACCCACCAGTGAGATACGGGTTTCTCTTGGAGAATATTTTTGAGTTGTTCATTATTGGAGAGACCGATCACCCTGACGATCCTATTACTTATTAAAAGGCTATGACTAATGTAGACTCTGATAAATGGCTTATATATGTAGTCTAAAATGGATTCCATACATGCGAACTAAGTCTGGAAACTCGTGGACCCTTTTGAAGGGGTGATTCCAATAGGGTGTAAATGGGTCTATAAGTGAAAGATTGGCACAGATGGAAAAGTGAAAACTTATAAGGCTTGAATTTTAGAAAAAGGATATAGCTAGAGATAGGGTATCGATTACGAAGAAACTTTGTCTATAGTTACTATGTTGAAGTCGATCTAGATTTCACTGGCTATAACTGCACATTATAACTATGAAGTTTGGAAAATAAATGCCAAAACTGGATTCCTTAATGGGTTCATTGAGGAAAACATATTCATGCAACTACCAAGAGATTTTGAATCTCATGATGGTTCTAAAATGAGCAAATTGAAAAGAACTATTTATGGTCTTAAGCAAGCTTCGAGGAGTTGGAATCATTAGTTTGATGAAGCCATTAGATCTTATGGTATATCAATAATGTCAATGAGCCCTGTGTTTACAAGAAGGTCAATAAGAGCAAGATCATTTTTTTTATCTTGTATGTGGATGATATTCTTCTAATTGGAAATGATGTTAGAATGTTGACTACCATGAAACTTTGGTTGTCAAAAACCTTCTCTTTGAAAGACTTAGGAGAAGCGACCTATATTTTTGGGATTTGTCTCTATAGGAATAGTGCGAAAATAATAATAAGAATTTCCCAACATCTTTATTTGGAAAAGATGTTGAAAAAGTTCAACATGATGGATTCCAAATGGGGATTGTTATTGGAACACCATGGTATCCACCTTTCAAAAGGTATGTCTCCCCAGACACTTGATGCTTTGGCTATAGGAAACCTTATGTATATAATGTTGTGTACTAGGCTGGATATTGTGTATGCGGTTAGTATTTGTAACACCCTCAAATTTCATTTATATAACCTTGAATATATGTTATTTAAGCATAAATAAAGTTAGTTTAGACATTAGAACATCTTACTTGTGCGATTTGACAAATCGCTAAAAAACGACCCGGTGGATAGGTAAGCACGTCGACGTTTTGATTAACAAACGGGTTAGGAATTTTAAATTTTTAATATCACCATTAGACTCATAAGCTGGAGAAATATAAGAAATGTTATTTCAGAATTGAAATGGAATAAAAAGATAAATAGTTATAAGTTTCGGGTCCAAAATACGAATATGAGAAGTGTTGAGGGGGAAATCAAATTAACTAAAAGTTAATTAATATAAATAGCCATCTAATTCTCCAAAAATAAAAAAATTCTCCTCCTTCCTCCATTGTTACAGCCAAGTCTCCTCCTTCTCCAAAACTCCAGCAATTTCATCCAAACTTCAAGCCAAATCAATAGAAAACTCGATTAAATTTCCGATTAAGCTAGTTTCCATCGAAAATTCCAAGAAATTCAAGCTAGAAATTGAAAACCATTCAATATAAATTTCATCCACACCTTAAATTTAGGTGAGGATGATGCTTTCTTCATTCTTTTGAGTCATTTATGCTACGTAAGTGATTAGAAACATGATTAGATAGATAGATTTCAAGATTGGATCGAAATTGGAGAAAACCTAAAACTAGGTTTATGTTTGGAATGGATTTTCTGTATAGGATTCCATAATTCTAATTAATGTTTAAATAAGTTAGTTATCATCCATTTAAAGCAAAATATGTGGTAAAATTGATTATAGAATTAAAGAAAATAGAAAAACACTGCTCTTGCCTGTTATAGGCAAATAGGCATTTTATCACGTAAATGATCAAACCGTCGGTTCTAGTGAGTTATATGTATATTATTATGCATGTTTAAACCTTTCTTTGATCAATTTGATTCCATTTAAATTTCTGCAACTTTTTGGCCAGTGTTTCATTTGAGTTTCCTTTGAATTTTTCTTGAATTCAAGCTCCGATTGTGTTGTTTATTAATGTATATAAACCCTGTATGATAATTACTTTGTCTTTGTAGCCATTGGGGCTTGAATTGTAAACTTTGAATTTTGATCAATATATCCCAAAATTATATTTATTTAGTCCTAAAGTGGTGCACACCAAGTGCTCGATGAAATGACCTATGTTAATTACCTTAAGAAACCAATTATTACCAAATTTGCTAAAATAGGATGGAACATAAGTTGGTCATACATGAACAAAACGTTGGCACAATTGGCAAGCCAATGTCACTGGCGACGATGGCATTCAAATGATAGGCCTATGGATGAAACAAGTGATAGGCCTATGACAAAATAAACTAGACATTTCATCAAACACTTAGTGTGCAACAAAGGATGGACAATTTGGCATAGTTTGGGTACAACTCCAACATTGTCCTAATAATCAACAACAACTCATAGTGTAGGCATTTCAATAAGCAATAGATATCCAACAACAAATAACAATTAAAGGATCAAATAGGCTTAGGAAACATGAATAAAAGCAAAGCAAAAACAATGGAGTGAATAGTAATAACCCATTCGGCAAGAATGAGGTTTCAAATGAGACCATTCAACATTTCAATGCTTTAGGAATGACAGATGATGCATATTAAACTCACTTCACACTTCAAATGAGCTAGGAAATTTGATTTTCCACCTAAAGCTTCAAAAGAGACAAAATTGGTAATTTTCCAAATCTTGATTTTCTACATCAAACCAACCATAAATAATTCATCCATTAGCCTCCAATTAACATATTATAAGCTTAATTAACATTAACTAATACAAAATCAAAGGCTTATTTCATACAACTTCAATCTAGGGTTTAGATTTGGGAAAAATCTAACAAATGCATCAATTGATGCAATTAAACAAAAAACCCATCTTATTTATCATCTAAAGCATACAAATCAACCATTAAACTAAAAAAATCAACTTGTTACCTTCAATGGATGAGTGGGAAGAAAATCATAAACCAAAGAACCTTTAAATTTCTTGATTTCCCAAGCAACCCAAGGTTAGAAATCAATGAATCAAAGATTTGATTCAAGTTTTTCTTAGGTTTTCTCTTGAAACAAGCTTGAAATTTTGGTGGAAGAAAATGAATGGTGGTTCGGCCAAGCAAGAGGAAGGAGAAAAAGATGACCAAAAATGTCTAAGTGTTACTTATATACGAAGTTACAAATGGCAAATTGTATTTAAGTGCTTAAACTTTCCATAAATCATACTTTGACCCCAACTTCTTCTGTAATTTATTCTGACAATTCTGTTGGGATTTAGATAGCTTATTTTTATTTTTACTTTATTATAAAAATAGTTTCAGAGCCATTCTGGAAGCCAGACAGTCGATTTTCCACTATACCCCCAAAGTTCTACTTATTTATGATTTTTCCATTACTTACTTTTTCAGTGTTCCTAAAAATTTTTCACCTCTTCTTTTTGACCATAATTATATATATATTTATATGATTCTTTACCCCTTGGTCAGAATTAAAAATTCATCTATCGACCAAACTGCTATTTTCTCAGCAGTGTTATTGACACCAACGTTTTCCGGGACAATAACTCATATGCATTCTAACTGTGTCTCAAAAATTATTTTTAGTTATTTTGATGATTCCAAACCAAAAACTGATAATAATAACATTCAATTATGGTAGGCTTTTCTAGGTATTACATTATACCCCCTTTCAAATAAATTCGTCATTGAATTTAAAATAAACACATACCTCATCGCTGGAACAGGAATGGATATTTGTCTTTCATGTCCTACTCGCTCTTCCATGTGCACTCCTCCTTAGTCTAGTTCCTCCAAAGCACTTTTACCATTGGGATTTCTTTATTCCGCAATTGTCTAACTTATCGATCAACAATCTCCACTGGTAACTCCTCATATGATAAGTCTTCATTAACCCCAATATATTGTACCTCTAATACATGTGATGGATCTGACACATATTTCCACAGCATAGAAATATAGAACACCGGATGAATATGGCTTAAATTAGGTGGAAGAGCCAATCTGTATACCACATTCCCAATCTTCTCTAGGATCTCAAATAGGCCTATAAATCTTGGTGACAACTTTCATTTCTTCCTAAATCTCATAACACCTCTCATTGGTGAGATTTTAAGGAAAATATGGTCACCAACTACAAAATGAATATCCTTTCGCTTTAGTTTTGCATAACTCTTTTGTCTGCTGAAAGTGATCTTCATCTGTTCCTTAATGATAGGCAGCTTTTCCATCGTCTCCTTTATCAATTATGGGCCTTCCAATTGTTTCTCACTTGGTTCCACCCAACATACTGGAGATCTGCATTTCCTACCATATAGTGCTTCATAAGGAGCCATTCCGATAGAAGAATGATAACTATTGTTAAAGGAGAACTCAATCAGCGGTAGATACTAATCCTAGTTACCTTTAAAATCTAAAACACATAATCACAGCATATCTTCTAATGTCTGGATAGTTCTCTCTGACTGTCCATCGGTGTGTGGATGGAAGGCTGTACTGAACTGTAACTGAGTACCCATAGCCTCCTAGAACTTCTGCCAAAACAGAGAAGTAAATTGTGTAGCCCTATCCGATATAATCATTAGTGGCACTTCATGAAGCAGTACAATCTTATCCACATAAAGCTGTGTATACTGAGCTATTAAATAACTGGTCTTTACTTTCAGGAAATGATCAGACTTTGTCAATCGATCCACAATAACTCATATGGAGTCATAACCCCGTGTAGTCTTTAGTAAACCAACTATAAAATCCATAGTAATTTGCTTCCATTTTCACTCTGGCAACTTAATCTCTTAAAGCAAACCAGACGGCTTCTGATGCTCAAACTTAACCTACTGACAGGCTAAACATGAAGAAACAAATCGAGCTACATCTCTTTTCATACTAGGCCACCAATAAACATCTTTTAGATTATGGCACATCTTTGAAATTCCGGGATGTACACTATATGAAGAATAATGAGCCTCTCTCATAATCTGGTCTCGTAGCCCACCAATGTTGGGCATACATAACTGATTCCCATATTTCAGTACATCATTCTCTACTGCGAATTCTATTGTTTTACCATTTTGTACATCTCCTTTTATCTTCAAAAGATATGGATCCCTATCCTATGCCACTTTAATATCATCAATCAACAGTGGCTTAACCAGAAATTGGGTTATCAGAGCCTGGTTGTGATCCTGGGATCCCCAATCCAACTCTACAGCCATATCAGCTAACTCGTTCATTTCACGGATCAAGGGTGTTCTGTAATTCGAGATGTGATCTAGATTGCCTATAGACTTTTGGCTCAATACATCCGCTACTACATTAGACTTACCCGAATGGTAAAGGATCTCACAATCATAATCCTTAAGTAGTTTAACCCATCTGCGCTGTCAGAGGTTCAGATCTTTCTGCTGAAGTATATACTGCAAACTCTTATGATCAGTATATATCTCACATTTAGACCCATATAGATAGTGTCTCCAGATCTTCAGTGCAAATACTACTGTTACCATTTCCAAATCATGAGTCAGATAATTCATCTCATGCTTCTTTAATTGCCGAGAAGCATAAGCAATCACTCTCCGATTCTGCATCAGAACACACCCCAATCCAACTCGGGAAGCATCACAATACACTGTAAACTTCTCATCCTCTGATGGCAATGCTAATACTGTTGGATTTGTGCCCTAAAGACCAATCATAAGATGATTGTTTTTGGTACATTTTATATCATGATTTATATATATGGCTTTCATTATTATGATTATTTGAATAACTGCGTAATATAAATTATTATAATAATGTCCCTAGAATAAGATATTCTAAAATCATCTCTAGTCAAGTATT
>CANXYC010878286.1:0-20672 GCA_948193065.1 Aleurites moluccanus | reverse complement strand
GTTGCAGGTGCCTTTATGCTACCATCTATAAACTTCAACTTGTTCTTAGAAAGAAGAGACAACTTCATTGCTCTTGACCATGAATTATAGTTCGATCCTGTCAATGGAGGATTAACAAGAGCCAAACTAGGGTTTTCATTCGGATGAAGATAATAGGGGCTGGATGGTAGATCTTCTGGTTTTTGCGATTGAGCTGTCATGATCAGAAATTAAATTCACTTACTATCTGTTTGTTTGCAAAGAAAACGAAAGAAAATCTCAAGAAGATTGAAAAAAAAAAACTCTAGGAAAATCTCAAGAAACTATGCTCTGATACCATAACAAAATCTGAATTTGGTAAAATGGAAGCTTTTTTATTAACTACATAAACTCTTGTTTATATACAGAAAGTAGCTAGAAGAAACTAGAAGAAGCTAGAAGAACTACCTATTTTGCTTAACCATCTTGACAAACTAAGTAACAGAAAAGAAACATAAAAAACACGTGTATTAACTAATCTAACAAATTAACTAAGTTGATTAAGTCTTCATTGCATCCTTTAGAAGTGCCACCTGTAGCAGTCGTTTCTGTCCATCTGGAGTACCATCTGTTAATTTCATTTATAACATCATAAAAATTTTTTTTGTTGATTTTAGCATTTTAATCTGCAAATTTCTTTAGTATTAGGAAGGAAAAATTTAACATCCGTTAGAATTTAACCGTAATATTTCATCCGTTAGAATTTAACCGTAATATTTACTCATAAATTAATTTTATTTTATTATTAAATTAATACACTAATTAATTTATAATTTTTTATTAACATGAGAGAAATAGTAAGAAAACTATTTAGTATATAACTAATATTTTAAAAAACTTTCATAATATTTTAAAATAGAAAACAAATAAATGGTTAACGATTTCTTTTACTGAATAAAAAAAATAATCATACAAGTCATATTAGTTAAATGTTTTCATGTATTGGTTTGATTGTCTGAGCAATATAAAATAATGAAAATTCTTGGATGGAGCAATGAACTCAACCCTCTAGCCTTGCATCCTTAGTCTTAACATTAAAAAAAAAAAAAAAATTCTCCAATATCAGTGCATCAAACTCAGAAACTGACCCTAATTTTTTTCCATATTTTTCCCTAAAACATAAAATTGTGTAAATTCAATTGCAATTGGTGAAGAAATGAACTGGTGTGCATATAATTAACAACCACTTGCTTTCTCGTATCTTTTTATTCCTGTTATTCTCTTTGGCATTTTCTCTATCTCTAAACCAAACTTCCACATGATTACTCTTTCCAGAAAATATATCTCCAGGCTTGATCAGATTGAGATTAGAGGTGATGGAGATATAAGAGTTGTGTTTTTTCATATTTATATATTTATATTTTTTTATTTAATTTTAGTAGGAAATTTATTTTTATTTACTATTTAAGGTATTATATTAGTTTTTATTTATTTTCTATTTAAATTAATTTGATTTGTTTTCTCATTTATGTAAATCTGGTGATTTATTTATTTTTTTAAAATAAATTATCATATTAGATTTTTAAGGTTTTTTGGAAACAATTCGCTATATATAGTCATGTAAGTCATAGAGTTGGATGAGCTTTCGATTGAAATAAAATAATTTTTTTTGTGTGAAAGTATTCAAATTTTTTATGTTCTTAGAATCAATAAATTTTGATATCTATTAATCTGATATTCATCTAAAATTAACAGATTCTTAGAAGGTTATGTTGCGTCAGTTAGTATCAGAGTTTGTGCTTGTTTCTTGAAAATCATGCTGGCAAAGAGAGAATGTCAAATTGTACCTGTAGAAAAGGTTTATTACTGTGACGCAATAACTCAAATGATTCAATATATCATGGACTATATAAAAAAACGTATGACATAAATGATGAAACAATTAATCTAGTAGATGAACGAGCTTTTTATAGATCAAATATTTAATTTTCATACCCTATAAATAATGTTAAATATCAATTGAAATTTATCTTCAGTATTTGATGATTATTCTGATGAAAAAAATATAATTATCTACTGTAATAGTTCCGTTATTTATTAAAAATCATAATAATATCAGAGAATCGTAATATATTATAATATAAATTCATAAGAAAGAAAAATATTATTACGAAAATTCATTCAAGAATATTTTTTTTTATCATTTATGATTCTCTATTCTTTAAAAGAATTTTAATTAAAAATTATATTAAAAATTATTGAACTGATTGAATAAAAAATATAATGAATATTGAAAAATTTCATATTTTTTATAAGTATTTTCGAATAAGAAAAAAAAATATATCAAGTCAAATTCGTCCTCGAATTTGAAATATTATATCGAGTCAAATTCTCTCAAATTTTCTCGGAAAATGATAAATACCAACAAGTGTTGTGTTTTTTCATATTTATATTTTTATATTTTTTTATTTAATTATGATAAAAAATTTATTTTTAGGTATTGTTTAAAATATTATATTAGTTTTTATTATTTTTTTATTTAAATTAATTTGATTTATTTTTTTATTTGTCATGTAATTCTTAGGTTGATTGAAATCAAATAATATTTAAGTGTGAAAATATTATAATTATTGATATTTTTGAAATCAATGAATTTTAATATTTATTAATTTGATTTTTATTTATTATACTCTTAAAAATTTTTCACTCACAACTTGCTTAATGGGTCGATACCTTCCTCATTCACATCATATCATATAGTTGACTTTCTTGGAAATAGATAACAATAGGTTGACTGGTGTATGTAATACCTGTTGAGTTGGGTTCTTTTTAGAGTTTGGCTAAATTTGGCGCAGAATGATCTTTCAGATCCCTTGCCGGAGCAACTGGGTAATATTAGCAATCTTCAAGTTTTGAAACTTCAAGTCTTCAACTAAATAAGTTGATTGGACAAATCCCTTTATCAATCACACAATTACACAAGCTGTCAGTTCTGGATATCAGCTGGCATTCGATTACTGGTTTCATATCATCTTCAATTTCAAACTTGCAAAGCCTTTCTGCCTTGCACTTACAAGGCAACAATCTTACTGGTTCGATACCTGAGCATCAGAAGCACAAGTTCTCTGTTAGAACTCCAACTCGGAGGAAATTCAACTTGGTGGGAGGATTCCAAACAATGCCAGCAAAATTACAAATTGCTTTGAATCTCAATTCCAGACATTCTTGCAAATCTGATTGATTTAGAAGTTTTGGATCTTTCTGAAGAATTCTTAATCTTCCATTGTTAATCATTACAGAGCTTCAAGCTCAAAGAACTATCTAGAGAATTTTAGAATATTTGGTAAAGTGATTCTGACATTAATGAATCGTCTGTTCTGTACAAGTAACTCTAATATTATATATACACACACAAGTAATGCCAGCTAACTACTTGCTAACAAACTAACAAACTTCTAGCTGACTAGGATATTTACTTAACTAACCAACTAATATTTAATTTACATATACATTTACACTGCCAAACAATGAATTCTCAGGTGAAATTCCAAGTGTCTTACTCTATTGGAATGCCTAACAAAATTGATTGTCTCAAACCACCAACTCTCTGGAATCATCCGGACTTCAAGCCATGGGTTTCAGTTGATGCAAGTGGCAATGAGGGTCTTGGCAATGTCATCAACATCCCACCAAAAAAGAGAAAACCAATCAATGTTTTGGGGATTTTAGCCTTCTCTTTGTGTTTCTTTTTCACATTTCTTAATTTGTTTGCATGTTAAGCAAAAAACGAAAAAACTGAATTGCTAGAGCTAGATGAATAGGAAAATATAATCCTAAATAGACCTTAATCCACATTGAAACAATATAAGTATTTCCTAACGTAATTTCAACAATGGCCATTAAATTTATTAATCCATTTTAGTATATGATTAAACTATACTAATAAAATGTTCTCTTAAATAAAATTTTAAGTTCGTTGTAAATGAAAAAAATAAATATTATGAGAAATTTATTTATTTTAGATTTCTTTCGACTTAAACGTAATTTAATTAGACATAATAAATTTAAATATTATGAAGTCATATTAAAAAAAATTATACTCACAAAATAAACTTTTATTTACATTATAACAATATAATCGTTTTATGATTTAATTTCATCAATGATCATTAAATTTATTATTCATTTTAGTATGGTTAAATTATATTAACAAAGTCACTAACCTTTAATTTTAAACTCTCAATCTGTTGATCCAATTCAAAAAATGATGCACTTATTTGATTATCTTGAAAACATGAGTTGCATGCTTTTCAAATATGTGTTTGTATTAGAAATGTATTTGATTATAAATCTTGAATTATATTCTATTATGACATAATAAATGTAGCCTAAGAAGCTTTTAACATAAATATTTAATTTGGAGTGTTTGGAGATGTTTTCAGTATTATTAAATTAAAAATTAATTATTTAAATGTGGAATTTATTATATAATAAAATATAAATTAAAAAAAAAAATTATAGGATAAAAGTTAGAAAGTAGAAAGAGCCAAGACGTGCGTAGTAGTGTTTCTGAATTTGTACTTTAGTGGCCCCAGACAAATCCAATCCAAACATCAGATGTAATAAAATAAAATAATTAATTATAAGCAGTACAGTTCCCATATCTCCTCTTTCTTTACATGCAAAATCCAAATCCCTCGATCTATACACAATTCCCAAATTCTCCTCTCTGTTAGATCGATCTTTCTCTCTCTTTGCAAAGCTTGCTATACACATTTCTCACACTATTATTATTACGTTTTTTAAGAATAATAAGTTGGGTGATTGATGATTATGGAATGGAAACGGTGGAACAGGTTATGGTGGTTTTTGAGGAGGTGATATATTGTTGTCGTTATTGTTGTGGTGGTGGTTGTGGCGGCGGAGGTTATCTGGGTGTTTTTGTGAAGTTAGAACTATGGCGGACTCATACAAGGGAATGTCTTCTGATAATATAAAAGGGCTCGTTTTGGCTTTGTCTTCTAGCTTCTTCATTGGTGCAAGCTTTATTGTCAAGAAAAAGGGCTTGAAGAAAGCTGGTGCTTCTGGTCTCAGGGCAGGTAAAAATGCTTTCTTTATTATTATTATTATTATAGTTGTTTTTGGTATTTGGATTTGTTTTTGGCTGGGAAATTAATTGAATTTTAGTTGCTCCTTTTTTTTTTTCAATACCAAACCATTATGAATTGTTAGTTTGTTCCCAGTAACATAGGAAACGAGTGTCTTAGTTGTTTTCTTTTTTTTCATTTTTAAATATAAAAATTGTCCTTTTAGTTATCTAATGTATGTATATATGCATAAATATTTAACTTTTGTAGTTTATTTAGAACTTGAGGTGTATGTTGATGAGTTTTTTCTCAATTTCGAATTCCTTTTTTTGGAGTACAAAGGATATTTTGATGTTTTATTGCTGCATAGAATTAAGCCTAAGGCTAGGCATTGGTTCTTTGAAATTAGCTGAGTAAAGTATTTGTTCTTGGCTTACACTGGGCGTGGGTGAAACTTTTGGTGTGCCTGCTTTCTGATTTTTTGTTGGCCTTGTTTGTACAGCTAAAATGAAATACTTCCAACAATTTGAGAGTTTGATAATGGAATTATAGTGTATTCTTTATATTTTATCCTTGGAACGTTGTGGTGGTATGTCATCTCTTGTAATTGCATGATGTGGTGTTTTTATGCTGTATGTAAGTTTAGTAATTTTGTTGCAGGTGTTGGGGGATATTCTTATATGTATGAACCTCTTTGGTGGATTGGCATGATCACAAGTAAGTTCGTATGCTTTTCTTATCCCTTCAATGAAAATATAATAATTAAACTTGTGTGACTTTTCCTGCTGATGAATAACAAGGTTATATACCCATGTCATAATTCATTGTAAGGATTAAATTTGCTAATTCTAAAAATTCTACGAGTTATATGACACATATTTTTGTGATGGATTAAGATATTAAACCCTCTTTATCTCTCTCTGTCTGTTCCCCAGCCCTTCATATTAATTGTCCTTTAGATAGTTTGCTAGAGAATTATATAAAACTATTATTCTTTATTCATTTGTTCTTCATTGGACCGGAGGTGCAATAAAATCTTATGGTTTAATGTTTTGCTCAATGTTAAATGTATAATTATGCATGTTGGCACCTGTAAAGCATTAAGTATTTTCACTGATTTCAAATCATTTTTGCGGTTTCATAACCCAGTAACATGCTACTCATAGGTCCTGCAAAGAATTTGAAATTGTAAGTGTGCAGGCTGCTAGCATATGTAAATTCATATATATATGTACTTATAGAAACAGAGATGCATAATTACAGGCATGCAAGCTTGTGTAAGTGAACTGCAACACTCAACAGGATACTAGATTGAGCATGTAGCAGTCAATGGAGAATATGAGACAGAAATTGATGATTTGATTGAATTTTTTTTGGCGGGGTTAAGGCACGTAGCACTTGCATTGCATAGTGCAACTAGTTCTGAAATCTTAGTTTGGAATTTAGTCTTAGTTGAGTTGAAGGCACTATTATTGTAACACTATTTTTAGTTGTTTGAATATGGTTTCATTAATCACTACAATGAACCACCTTATCTGATTCTTTGACTGAAATTTTAATCTTCATTCTTATTTTTGAAACTGTGCCTTTTCTGTTTGCATTTATTTTTTGTCTTGTGTGAAACTTAGCCCAAGGGCAAATTGATCTAATATTGGGAATCAAGAGTTCAAAAGTGGAACAGGGGTTGTGATCCTTAGATGTACAAGAAGTTTGACTTTTATGCAATTGGCTTCTGGGAACTTCGTTGTTTCTTGTCTTCTTATTGAACTTCTCTCCAGGAAAAGAGCATAAGTGGTTGGATAGCCCATCTTAATCATCCTGTACTTGATTAACTGATGTTCTGTTTTCTTTTATTCTTCCTATTGCTTTCTAATCTCTCTTGGCTCCTTGCTTTTGCTTTCTAATTTTTGCTATAAAGTATATTGTTATGCTTATTTTATTTTGATTTTGTTCATATGTGGAAACTTTTTTTCGCTCTTAGGAGCTGCTTCTAAACTACATGGTATTAATTTGTGAAGAACGAGATAACCTTAAGAAAGGTTTTACATACACTTTACTTTTATTTGTAGTGAAGCAGTGTGATACAAGTGGCCATTTGGAATTATCGAGTGGAATTCATAGCTGCTCTGATCTTCCTCTAAACACCCCCCGCACCCCAAATTTTTTTTTTTATTTTTATTGCTGTTGGGCTGTCCTATGTGATGTTGTGTCTATTTCCTTAACACCTTGGTGTTGTGTCCTGGGGTGGGGGGTTGATTTGAAATTCCTGAATTTTATTTATTGTTGTGAGCCTTGCAAAGCTTGAGTACATTCATTCTCAAGTTCTTTACTGTTTTCAAATTTGATGCTTCAACATATTCCTTTAATTTACCTAGTTCTATAAAGCATGGAAATCTCTGTAAGCTCACTTCCTGGTTTTGGATATGTCTTAGACACTAAGGCCTTGTTTAGTTGTAGAAAACAATCACAGTTTTCTAAAAAATATTTCCAAGAAAATGAAAAATTGGAGTTTGATATTTGGTTGTATAAATATTCCAAATGGAAAATTGAAATTCAATTTTCCACTTTTTCCCAATTACAATATCTTTTGGATAACTAATTTAAGATGTTTTCTACTTTGCCTCTTTAATTGGATAATCTTGATTTCCAATTAGAAAACACGACATTTTTTTTTTGCTAATTTACCATTGACACTTTAGTGCTAGGATTGAATCCCATAACTGTATCTTGCTTTGGCTTTTTTTTTTCCCCTTTATTTTCTTTTGGGGTTAGAATCCCAGGCAACTCGTTTTCCTTCTTTTTCTTTTACTTTGTTTTTTAACTTCAATGCTGGTTTCAAATTCCAGCCAACCATTGTAAAAGAAAGCTAGAAAACATTGAAAAATTACGAAACGAAGAAGAAAACTGAAATATGAAAATGGAAAATGTTTTCTATAACTAAACAAGGCCTGAAACTTTCCAAGAAACTCTTGGAATTGTCTCGGAAACTTTTCCCATTATTCTTTTAGTTGTGTTCATTTACATTGTGGTTTTTGATATTTTTGTTTTTTCCTCAAGGAAAAAAGGAAAGCATGTTTGACAAAACTGTTCCATTTTCGTTTCTTCACTTTTTTCAAAATTGTTTAGGAAACAAAATGGAAAAATGAGAAACCATAAATTTGTTTCTCATTGCATCTTTATGTCTTCCTACTCTATTCAAACATCAAAAATCTCTTTAGCTCTCACACCATTGAATCATTCACATTGTCCATTATCGGCATCTTGTACCCTCTCTTTTACCATCATTTTCAGATTTCTCACATCGGTGGCTAAGAGTGCAGATGTCCTTCATCTGTCAGCAGCCAAGAGTCTGCAATGTGTTTTTTGATGATTATATACTTTGGGAATTTGGAGGTCTTGGATTTGTGAAGGAGAAACGATGGCCATTGTTGGTGGTGGACATAATATAAAATGGCAATGTTATTTTGTTGTGGAGGTAAGACAAAACAACAGTGGTTAGGTAAAGAAAACGGATGAAGAAGAGAGAAAATAAAAGCGGTTTATTCTAAAACAATAAACCAAGAACTAAAACACAAAAGACACCACAATATTGAATACAATCTTAGTTTTCTTTCACTAGTTTCAGAAACACAGGAATCTTTCAAAAAACTTGAGGGACACTTAAGGGGCTTGTTTATGTGATGCAGATAAGAAGGAACTTGAGAAAATTAAATTCTAAACATTTAAAAATCTTAGAATTATGGCCTGGATTTTTATGTGGCATGTATTTGGTGTGTTGTCAAGTAATTTTAGTCTTTATAGAGTTGTACGAGTACTTTACAATGACCTGCTAATCTAGTATTTTACAATTTCAGGATTTGGGGTCTATTTTTGTAATTTCCAGCTCTGTTGGAATAGGCTGGCTTGGTGTCTTTAGGGTTTGCTTATGAGTCTTTATATTTGTTAAGAAGTGATATTTCTGTGCAAAATTTACTAATTCTATGCCCTACTTTTTTATAAAATGCCATATCCACATATCATATAATATCAGGTTTCCCATTTCTGCACTGCTGCACATTTATATTACTTTTGAACTGCTAAAAAATTATTGGAGTAAATCCTTTCTAAGCATGCATGTCTTTTTAACACACTATTGTTGACTATAGAGGCCAAACTTTTGAATCCAAATTTGTTCTTGGCACAGAGACTTAAGCTGCAGATTTTATCTTTTCTTTAAAAGTATAATTTCTCCTAACAAATTTTGCTGCCTGTTACTTTGTTAAGTTCATTACTTGCTTTTGATTGCAAAGGGAAGGTAAAAGACCATTGATTGAAACTATTTTCTTATGAACTAACCTATTACATTTATGCATTTGATTGATTGCTATCTTGTTTCATTTTCCATGAAGTGCTTATGAAAGCAACCGATTGTTATTTGATGCTTGGAGGATTTCCTAAAATAATCACCTGCCATGATCAAAGTTCTTCCACTTATTTCATCGAGTCAGCAACCTGATATAATTTGAAAGCTATGCACTGCATGACACTTTTGATGACTTCCCTGCACTTTATTAAGAATTGCAATCATTCGTTGTTTTTTGGTACAGAAAGTGTTTGCATATTTTATATTGTTGCATGTCTGATTACCTTTTATTTTCATGATCTTTCACTATTCTTTCATCATTTCCCATTACAAATTTTCTTTCATTAGTTTTGTGGTCCTTTTTATTTTAATCACACACATATTTTCATGATCTTTCACTATTCTTTCATCATTTCCAATTACAAATTTTCTTTCATTAGTTTTGTGGTCCTTTTTATTTTAATCACGCGCACACACACAAATGCACACACATATGTATGTATCTATGTATATTCTTTCAAGTTTGTTAATCACACACACACACACACACACACACACATGTATATGTATGTATCTCTGTATATTCTTTCAAGTTTGTTAATCACACGCATGCGTGCGCGCGCGCACACACACACACACATGTATATGTATATATCTATGTATATTATTTCAAGTTTGTTAATCACAATCACACACACAAACACATGTATATGTATGTATCTATGTATATTCTTTCAAGTTTGTTAATCACACACACACACACATGTATATGTATGTATCTATGTATATTCTTTCAAGTTTGTTAATCTCACACACACACACACACACACACACATATACATGTATATGTATGTATCTATGTATATTCTTGCAAGTTTGTTAATATTTAAGCCAGTTCAAAGTTTTAGCTTATTCTAACACAAATAATTGTCATTATGGCAGTGATTGTTGGGGAAATCGCTAACTTTGGGGCTTATGCATTTGCACCAGCTATTCTGGTCACTCCTCTTGGTGCACTGAGCATTATTATCAGGCAAGAGAAGATTTACAGTTGACTATAAATCTGAGTTATCTGATTTTAATGCTAGCCTCCATTTTGTCATACAGTGCTGCCCTAGCACATGTTATTTTACGGGAGAAATTGCACATTTTTGGGATTCTTGGTTGTGCTCTATGTGTTGTGGGTTCAATTACAATTGTGTTACATGCTCCTCAAGAACGTGAGATTGAGTCTGTTAAGGAAGTGTGGGACCTTGCAACAGAACCAGGTATTCATCTCTTCTACACATCATAGATCCTTGATTTTTTTAAATCATTTCTTTGTCCTTTTTTTTCCTTGTTTATTATCATATTTAAGACTTGTAATTCTATCAATCTCGATATCTGCAGGTTTTCTTTTTTATGCTAGTTGTGTCATTGCAGCAGTTTTCATCATCATTGTCCGTATTATACCCCTGTATGGGCAGACTCATGTTATGGTCTATATAGCGGTTTGTTCGCTTGTGGGTTCACTCTCGGTATGTGTCAGTTGTGCTCTTTTCTTGAATTTGATTTCCTATTTATTTGTTACGCACACATGCATTCATACATATTCCATTGCTGTCACGCTGACAGGTCATGAGTGTCAAAGCACTGGGAATTGCTCTGAAGCTAACATTCTCAGGAATTAATCAGTTACTATACCCCCAAACATGGGCCTTTACCTTGGTTGTGGTTACCTGCGTGATCACTCAGATGAACTATTTAAACAAGGTAATGTTTTTCTTAGGAGTCCTTTTCAGTCCCGTGTAACTTTGAGGGATAAAACCTATTGCCTTGACCACTTTGAATAATTTTAAATGCACCTAATTTTTTCATAACTTAATTTCCTAAAACTGTAAAAATGATTGATCTGCCAGAAAGCCCGAAAGTAGGGTTAAACCCCATTTTATTCGCTTTTGCTCATTAGCTCACTCGTTGAGATAAATAAGCATCTTTCTCTTACCCACTAAACCGGTAATTTAACAAATGATAAATCATGAAATCTGGGAAGTTGTAACTCTTTTGGAATTTAGCTCTCAAGATTCATGATGATTAATCCTTGAACTTACTGGTGGCATTAGTTCTCTGAATTTCAGGAATTTGAAACTTAATATTAATTTTGGTAGCACTAAGAAAGAATCATTATTAGCTTAAATCATTAAGTAGGATGTTTTACTTGACATGCTAAGCAAATTGTTTGATTTAGGTGCTGCAAAATAAATATTATCATACCCACTTAAAAATTAAATTATGAAACTTTAAAATTGATTTATCAAAAAACCTCCAAAGTCCTTTTCTTTTCCCTTTATATATATATATATAAAAATTTCGTGTATGTTGTTTTTGCAAAAGTGCCATTGATGGATGCTATGGTGAAAACCTCTAGCTTGCAACCGCCAGCTGCAAATTTGAATACTGAGAGCAATTACCATAAATAGATATTTACAAATGCTAAAATTTCTGAATGATTCAATTGCCTTTAAATGTTCTGTTTTGCAAACACCAATGGATTATGGTTTGATGTTTTTTCAGGAAACTTATATTATATTCTCTTAATTGCAGGCTCTTGATACATTCAACACTGCTGTTGTGTCAACCATATACTATGTGATGTTTACGTCCTTGACCATTTTGGCGAGTGTAATCATGTTTAAGGTAATCTTTTTGGCCAAACATATTTGTTCTTTTTAATGGTTTTATTCTCTCTATTGCACTCTGTTTCTCTCTTTCCCCCCTTTACCTGATGCAATTGAAATATCATGTGATGGCAATTAATCCTTATATTCAATCCTACCTTAACCAAGTGCTTGCCTCTTGAAATTAAAAATATTTTCAGCTTTAATTCGCTGTGGTTGTGATTGGATGGCAACAGCTGGTTGTCTCTTTTTACCAAACACCTATGTCCTACCCCCTTCTCCCTACAATTGGAAAAAAGAAAAGATAAAGAAAGTGTTAAGATATAAATCTTACATGAATTAAATATAAGATGTTAAATGGACTTATATATAATTGGACTCTCTAACCTCAATAGCTAGTTTTTGAGGTTGCCATTCCCAAGACTATATAAACTTCTAACATTAATTTGTAAAATATAATCAGAGTATGTATATCAGAGCGAGAAAATGATCAATGCATATCAGAGCTACACCTACCTTTGTACTATCATTAATTCGGATTGAGATTTCAATCTCTCTTTCAATTTTTGGTATGTAACCGAGTTTAATTTGATTTCAATTGTTACCCCATTGTGGGTTTATTTCAATTATCTTTGTCAGGTGATGAGCTTTCAATTTTTTTTTTCGCTTATGTTGGGCTTATAATTATATCAATCCAGTTTTCCATTATAAATTTACAATTGTCAATTGGGGTTAGTAAAGAATTGTCTTGACCCAATTGGCACTTGAGAAAAGTGTTGAGATATAAATCAAACATAGATTAAATATAAAATGTTGAATGAACTTATATATAATTAGGTTTTTCAATCTCAATGACTAATTTTTGAAATTGACACTCTTAAGATTATATAAGCTCCCAACGTTAATTTGTAAGAGAAAGAAAGGTGCCTATTAAGTTAATGGGGCAATGCAATTAAGCATACATGAATAAGACAGTGGTGTCCTTTATTGTAGTTTGATAGCGATGAATCTCATTCACACTATGGTCTTCTGAGCTTGGGTTTCACACTATGGTCTCTAAGCCTAGGGCATAATTTTAAAAACACTGAGAGTTACAACCAACACACCTCATGACCTGAAAATTTTATGCCAATCTAGTTGAGGTTGACAACATTTTCCATTTTAGTTAGTTTACCCACAACCTTATATTTTGCTTTTTTTTTTTTGTTTCCCGCCGATGTGAGATTGTTTTCCATTCTTCATTCTCCTACATTTTTCATTCTATTCCTACAAATTACATTTTGTGGCTACGAATTTCTTGAATAATGCATGTCTTGACTGCAAGTGCGGGGGACTGAAAATTAAATTATTATCTGTTTGAAATTCAATACTGTGTATGATTGTAATCAAGGAATGTGTATTAAAATGCCATTCGTGAATTTTGCTTCTCAATTCTCACATCTGATATTTATCCTTCTTAATCAATAGTGGCCCATCTTAGTTTCTCATTATGGTCAAAATCTGAGAAAACATCTAAGCTATAAGTGCCTTTTGTGGCTGAGATTTTCCTAGAAGATTTTACTTTGATTCTTTGACAATTCTGATGCAAAACTAGGAAGATGGATGCCTTCAATCTATCATGTGATGTGAATGATGACAATATGAAATCATTTATCTAATTGAAATTTGTGAATTAGATGAAAATGAAACATTACTATAAATAGCATGTTTGGATATGCTCAAAATACAAATACAAAAATAAATAATTTTTTTTTCTTGTGTTTATTGATCCACTAATGTAATAGCTTACATTATAGTAATAAAATTTGTTCATACACTTGACATGTTTTTAACATGTTTCTAACATTTTGCTTGGTATCATCACAATACAAGTTGGGGATACAACAAAGTAGAATGCCTTGTTGACGATCCTTTATATTGACAGCATTAACAATTGTGTTATTGAGAAATATGATTTTGTGTTACTAAAAGATTTTCTCTGATTCTATCATTGTGTTGCCTCTTCCAAATTCAGGGTTTTGATCTGATATCCTTTAGAAGGTTGATAGTTTTTTTTGTTCAACATCAGTTGTTTTAACTTTTAACTTTAAACTAGGGTTTATTTCCACTTGACACATAAATATGGTTTTCCTTGTTTGTCAGAGTCTGTTCAATACTTGAGTTGGTTGACAGTCTGGCATCTTTTCGTGGTTATCCCATTTCTCAATAATATGTTCTTTACTTAATAGTAATTATAGAAAAGCTAAAGAACCTTGATCAGACAAAGAAAAGTGGTCTTGATGCGAACCCCAATCGACTTGCTCTGAAATCCAACACCTTTATGCATGGTATGCGACCCCTTGGACAGCCAAATCAGATTTGAATAAGAAATCTTGACCCAATAGCAATCTGTGCTAGAGAATCTTGGTATAATTGATGAACGCCACAAAAGGATTAGTTTTGATAAGTTCAAAACGATTCTAACAAGAACCAAAACTGAGAGAATTTTCTCACAAAATTTATATTAATCAAAATTCTGAAGTCCTTTTTTTACATAAATAGCTAGGTATTTATAATGACTAACTTACATGAAAACCCTAACTTTAACTTTCTAGATAAAATAAATTTTCTAAATAAAAATAATCTTCTTAGATAAGGATAATCTTTCTAGATAAGAATAATTTCCTAGATAAGGATAACCTTCCTAGATAAGGATAATTTTCTAAATAAGATAAAAATAAAACCTAAATTAGTTTTGGGTTATAAACTAATATAAAACAGTTCAAATCTCACTAATATACTTAATTTTAATATAATTATACAACCTACAAATATATTATACTAAAACTAATTAGATAAAAATTGATCAAAATATAATATGTAAAGGACCCTACTTGGGATCATATCAGGTCTTATTCCCATTTATACTTGAATGTGCCCATGGACTTTGCCTCACTATTGACAAGGTACAGTGTGATTAGGATAGATCGTGCAGTCATACTTACGAAGCAACATAAATAAGATTTTGGATTAAAAAGAAACAAGAAAGTCTTATTGATATGAATTACTATCAAAAAATTCAAACTGGAGGGAGGAGATGGTTACTTCTTGAAAGACAATTCAACTCAACACTAGACATGAGTATTCCTAATTGACAAAAGGGTGAGCCTTTTTACCTGATGAGGATGTGATGCAATTATCATCAAACTATAATGGAATTTGAATTAATAATTTAATTTTATGATGGTGCTCCATTGCATTGTAAATATTGGTATATGTGTGTTTATATATTAATTTATTTGTTTACACATGAATCTTAACTCCTAGACTTGTTTGTGATCCTGCAGTTGATTGTTTACTTGTTTCTTGCTTGTTATTACCTATTCTTATTTATAATGTTTGTTAATTAAGAGTTTCTGTTTGGAATTACGATTAATTATGAATTTCAGTGTGGAATTACGATTAATTAAGAATTTCTGTGTGGAATTAATTTCTCTTTATTTTACACACAATATATACAAATAAGCTTCTGCCTGCAGAAAAGAGAACATAAAGGTTGGAAATTTAGATGGTTACTTGTAGAATATTTAAGTTCTTATATTTGATTGTCAACTCGTCCGTCCTTGTTAATATTTCCTGAACAATTAAAATACTCATTTAGGGCTTTTACTGATTTATGTGTCTAAACATTCATCATTTTAAAATGAGCTTGCTTTTTTATTTTTTATTTTATCTAAATTATGTACTTATTTTTCAATTCAGGATTGGGATCGACAGAACCCGACTCAAATTGTTACTGAAATGTGTGGATTTGTGACCATCCTGTCTGGAACTTTTCTTCTTCATAAAACGAAGGACATGGTTGAGGGTGAGCATTCAGGGCAATTTGGTGATGCTTGGTTATTTTTCTTATGGTTTCTTTTGGTTTTTGATGTAAACAAAATGAGCTTTGTTCACAGGTTCGTCACAGTCTCTACCATTGCGGATGTCCAAGCATGCAGAAGAGGATGCATTTGAACCAGAAGGTATCCCTCTTCGACATCAAGAGTCCCTGCGACAGATGTAGTTATGTTCTGTGATTCATTGATCTACTGTAATTCAAGATGTGCAAATGTGTTTTTGGCAAGATGTGCAAATGTGTTTTTGGGGAGTGAGGGACTCGCAGCATTTGACTTGTATACTACCAAAGCATTGAGCCAGTCATTTATGTTCTTTGAGAAGATGGTGAACAAAGATGGCAAGAATTCTTCTCGAATAGAAATATGAAATGAGCACTCTTTGGTGCTGCCATGTATACATGTTCAACTCCCCCCGTCCCCCCTTTCTTACTAATGGCCAAGGATCACCGCCATGGGGTATTGTAATTCTGAGCACATTTTTCATTTTAATGTATCTATAGCTTCAAATTTACATAGAAATGCAGAAATTCCTGGATACTCGATAACATTGGAGGAGAAGGGAGGGTTGATATTGCAGGAAAAACAGTGATTGCCAATATTTTTACACTTTGGTAAAATGCTTTCACATTTTTGTTGTCCAAATACTTGAATCTTTAAGAATGGGCTTGCTTTCATGACTGGCTTTTTGTTTAGGCCAAGGTTGGATCTTAAATGTGAAAAATGCTTTCACATTGTTGCCCAAATACTTGAGTCTGACTCTCTTGAATTTCTCTGTTCTGGGCGACTCGATTTGTTTCGAGTGAGATCAGGTCAAGTGTTGGATGGGATTAAGTATTATTAGTTATAATTTTTATTTTCTTTATCCTTTTTTAAAAGGAAATTATAGTAAATTGGTTGTATCATTTATATTTTTAAATATATATTTATACATGAAAAAGTATTATATTTAACAAATTCATATTATAGAACCAAAATTTTAAAAAAAAAATTATAATAAAAAATAAATTAAAAATATATATAATATGATCCTGTTTTTCTATTATTAGAAATCGATTCTAAGTTATATAAAAAAAAATAAAAAAAAAATTATTCATATCTTACTCATTGACAAAATAGGTTATGTACGTGGCTGATTGATCAAATTGCTAATCCCTACTTGATATTTTAATGTTTACGAATTTTTTAATTTTAAAATGAATGATTTGTATTTAATTAAACTGAAAAAATACAATTAATACAATATTTACATGATATATAATACTACCTATAGTTTGATTTTACTAATAATTTGTTTTTTTCAATTTGTGATGTGTATTTATTAATTTTGATATATATTTCTATTGAGAGATTATAATATTATATTATTTTATCTTCCTATCACTATCTAAGAGACTACACAATTTCCTATGGGATAAATATCAATTTGTAGCCCATATTTTTTCCAAAAATATAATGGTAAGCTTATCGTTCAAAATTATTTAATTGAGCTCTTATATTTTATTTTTGGACAAGTTAAAGGTCATTCTGTCAATTAAAATTAACGGATGTTAATTTTACTTTACTGATATAATTAACGTTTGTTAATTTTAATTGACGGACAAATCCTGAATTTTAATTGATTGACAAATCTGTAATTGGTTCAAAAATGAAATATGAAGGGTCAATTGGTTGATTTTAATTGATGAGTTTCACATTGCAGTTTTAGACTAAGTTGAGACACCAAATTGGTGTTTACCCCTTTTCCTATGCTTTGAATGGATTTTCAATGAAGTTACTTGGGGTTAACTCAATTCAAAATTCAAAGGCTACCATACAATACCTCTAATTTTCCCATTTTAGTGCATGAGAGGCACTATATCAACAACTATATTGATTTAGGACACACCTTTGTTGATGCAACTACCATATCCAAATAAAAACTCTAATGCATGCTTAATCCTTAAATTACTAGAATTAAGCAAATCTTTAGTAAATTTTTGTGATATATTTAATTAATTAGATTATATTGCAATTGCAAAAAAGACAAATTAAATGATGATTTAACGGAGCAGTAACTAATTTCAAGTTATAACTTGTAAACTTAACAAACAAGATATATGTGTGTTAGTCAATCCCTTTCAATGCCATATAGAGTCAACACCACAATGTGTAAAAAACAAATAGGCAAAAATTAAGCAAATAGAGGCAATCTTCCTTGCAGTCCGGCGGTAGATGAGATGTCCCTAATTCCCTTTTCAAAGGTAATGAATGACTGTTTCTAAATATATTTGTGTTATTTTGTCTTTATAACTTTTAAATTTTTATATCAATGATCCCAAAAATACTAAATTTTCAAAATTTTTCTAATATGAACTCAAAATTTAAATTATTATTAATAAATACTTAAATTTTTATTTTTTTTTTTAATTAAAAACTATATCTAAATTATTAATAAAAAAATTCACTGAAATAGATGCCGTGACATGATATATTATATAATCATAAAATTAATATGTCACTTTGAATCTACGCTAAATGTTAGAAAAATTCTCAAAATTTAATATTTTTTAGATCATTTATATTTTATTGTCTTTGATTCTTTTAATTATTTTCATAAATATTATTTTTATTATTTTTTATGAAAATATTTTTATTTTTTTAAGTAAAAATATTATTTTAATCTAAATTTAATTTAGTTTTTATAAATTGAAACAATAAATTTTTTTTGAAAATCAATCTAATTTAAACTTTATTTAATTTTTATAAATTCAAGCAATAAATTTTCCTTAAAAATAATTTATAAATCTAAATCATTAATTTTTTATTCAAAATATTTTTTAATTTTTTAATAAAAATATTATTTTAATTTAAACTTACTAGATTAAAAGATATTTTCTAAAAAATTAATGATTATTATATCTATTAGATCACCTCAAAAATGTATATAAATTATCATGTAGATTTAAGATTTATTAAATAATTTTATATCCAAATCAGTAAACAATTTATTTAAAATTTAATGTTACAAAATAACATTTTATTTTCTTCATAAAATTTAAATTTAGAGAATATTTTTATTTAAAAATTAAAAATATTTTAAATGAAAAAAGTAACCAATATTTTAGATTTATAGATTGATTTTAGGAAAAAATTATTATTTGAATTTATGAAAATTAAATAAAATTTAAATTAAAAAAATATTTTCACTTAAAAATTAAAAAATATTTTGATGAAAATAAAAAATAATTAAAAGTATAGTAGTGATATAATTAAAAGAATATTTTTAATTAAAAATTAAAAAAATATTTTGAATGAAAAAAGAATAATAAAAAGAATCAAAATGTAAAAAAATATAAATGATTCAAAAAATGGCTAAATTTTATAATTTTTTTAATGTGATCACAAAAATTCATTTGATATAAATCCAAAATGATATACTGAGTTAAATAATTAATTTCAGATGACATATGATTGAAAAAAATTTAGATATTCATCTACAACAAATGAAATTTTAATTATCACATTAAAAAAAATCACTTGAAAAAATAAAAATTTAAATATTCATTTAATTACATTGGAAAAATTCTTTAAAATTTAGTGAATTTTAGAATCATTTGCCCTCTATTTATCTCATATAACTAAAAAAAATATTTTTCTTTTACCTTTTCAATTAAATCAAAGATATCTTCATGTCAATTTGCATGTTTGTCAAAACTTTTTTCCCTCCTTAAATAAGTTTGGCCTATAAATTTATAAATTACCTCTTGAATGTGAATCATAAAAATTGAAAAACGATCAATGAGATGAGAAGTGAAACATTTTACAAACTGAGACAACTTAAGTGTTTATAACTTTATATTAAAAATTTAAGGAAGAACAAATTATTATAAATAAAACATTGATAAATAATTAATATAATTGAATTGATATGGTTAATTAATCGCTATTTTGCTGAATTATATGGATCCCTAGATCCATGAATATAAAAAGAAAAAAAAATTATTTTATGAAAAAATTAAATAACAAAAGGCAAAAATAATTTTAATTATTTTTTTTATAAATTTAATTTTAACTGAACTCAAATTCGAAACTTTTAAAATTACGAAAACAATTTTAGTACTTACTAAATCAAAAGTTTATTAGGAAATTAATTTTTTTAAATATAATATTATCATACATTTTATGCAGTTTTGGTTATATATATTTTTATTTAATTTGTGTTCTCTTAAAATATCCTAACATATATGCATACTATGCATATATATGTGTATTGTCTAAGTTCGAATATCCTTTTCTTAATATTAAAATGAAAATAAATATTAATAGAGGTAATAAATTTTTGACTCGATTGGATGAGCCAACCAAAATATGCCCACCCAAACTTTATTTATAATCTGTTCAAAATAGCATATAATCCAAAATGACCGCCCTGAACACGTGGGTCAATCCAATCGAACTTGGTAAATAAGAATTAATAAAAAATCAGATTAATTAAAAATTGAATCATATAAAATTTAATTTGATCAGTTAGATATAATTCAATTTAAATTTTAATTTAATTCATTTATTTTTTATAAATTTTGACCTACTCAATTCGATTTATTTAAAAAAAAACTTAAAATAATCGAACTAACTGAATTATATATATATATATATATATATATATATATATATATATATATATATATATATATATATATATATATGTGTGTGTGTGTATATTTTATAAAAAATAAAAATAAAAAAATAAAAAAATATAAATATATATATA
>CANXYC010878086.1:0-28941 GCA_948193065.1 Aleurites moluccanus | reverse complement strand
AGTTATATATATATATATATATATATATATATATATATATATATATATATATATATATATATATATATATATTTTTTTTTTTTATAAAAATATATATTTTTTTAATATAATATTATTTTAAAATTTAAAAAAATAACCATTCATAAAATTAATTAAAAATAAATAAATAAAAGTATAATTTTTAAAAAAAAATATAAGTTTTGAGGGTGTTAATTGGTGAAATATATAAATTTTAAGTTATATAATAATAAAATAACTTTATAATAAAATAATGACGATTTATAAAAAAAATTTATTTAGTTTAAAACCGATAAATCAAAAATATTCAAATCAAATTAATGATTTAACTATAATAATAATTTAATTTAAAAGTTAATTATTATTTTTTCTTATAAAATAATCAAATATATCAAATTCTTCTGACTTTTTAAAAATATATTAACTCTTTTTGACGAATGTTTCGTTATATTAATATTTTATTCTGTTCAATTTTGTTATTAGTTAATCTTAAAATAGTCAATAATCATAATAAAAAGATAAAAATTTATTTGCCCTTTATTTTTAATTAATTACATTATATTTTTACTTTAAAAAATATTTTTTAGGGTTAAAAAATTTATTTTCATATTTTTTTATAAATTTAAAAATAAAAAATAAATAAAAATATTTTTTATTTTTTATTTTTATTTTTAAAAATTTTTTTAAGAAGAAATTAAATTATTTCTTTTTAAATTTTTTAATACAAATAAAAAATTTATTTTCATATTTTTAATAAATTTGAAAATAAAAGTAAAAATATTTTTTAAAAGATATTTTTTATTTTTTATTTTCAAATTTTTTATTTTTTAAAAATAAAATAAAATATTTTTATTTTTAAATTTCTTAAAAATATAAAAATATATTTTTTAACATTAAAAAATATTTTTTAAAGCAAAAATAAAATATAATTAATTAAAAATAAATTTAAAAATATTTTTATCTTTTTAATATCCTTATTAACTATTTTAAAATTAATTAACGATAGAATTGGACATAATAATTTAATAATATAATATGACATTTATTAGAAAAGTTAATGTATTTTAAAAAAATTATAAAAGATTTAATATATTAAATTATTTAATTAAAAAAAATAATTAATCTTAAATTTAATTTAAAAATTTTAAATTAAAAATATTAATTTAATTTAATAATATCCCTCACATCCTTTCAGAGATATAAATGTAGGAAACCATTGTTTATTAATGAAATGTAGTTTTGTTACGTTGAATTCTTTGAAGATTGAATGCGTCCAATTGTAATTTATTTAAAAATATAAAATTCAAAATTTTATTGTATGAATTATTTTTTATGTTTCTTGAGTAGTATTATTTATCTCTTTCACTTGCTTTGCTTTTTGACATTTCACTCCTCTGTTTTTTTTTTTTGTTTTTTTCAAAATTTTAACACTTGGGTAATTGTTGTTCTTGACATCTTGTTCTTGTTCTTGGCTTTAGCTTTGCATTTATGCCTGATTAGTTAGGTGGGTAGATGGGACTCTACTAATTTTATTTTATTTTTAATTTTTGTACCTTTCTTTCTTTCCTTTTTACCCCCCCATCTCCCCCTCCTCCTCCTCCTTTCTTTCTCTTTCTTTCTCTGCCTCTTTGTTTTTCTTTTCTTTTTTCCCTGCGTTTGTGGCGGATAAACCGGTGACTCTGTTTCAGAATCCAAATCCCAAAGAAACAAAGAGAGCCAGCCAGAGACACTTTGAAGGGGAAAAACAACTTCCCTTTTTTCTTCCAGGTGTATATGTAAATATTATTGAGTGATTCATTATTAGTCTTTGTCTTCTATTTACCCACAAAACTATGCTAAAAAAAAATCTAGCTCTACTCTCTGTTTTTCGTAGTGGTTTGGTTTTGCAAGATATGAAATTTCCAATCTTTCTCTTCTTTTACTTCTCATTCATTCCAACCATTCAGTTTTTGGCTGAACCTTTCCATTATCCATACTCTCGTAACAAACATGCAAATTATGTTTCTAACCAATTTTTAGCTTCATGGATCTGTAAAATTGATTAGCTTATCGTTTATTTTTGCTTTGATTTTTAGTTTATTTCTTGATTTTCTTGTCCAGATCAATTATTTTTAGTCATTTTTTTCTTTTTTATCCAGGTTTCGGTCCTTGCTTTGTTGTTATTTTTTTTCAAGTCCTGATTGCTTCATTTGGTTTACTGATGTTCGATGGTTAAATATGTATATACTCGCAGTTTTTTTTTCTTTTCTCATTTTTGGTAATTTACTGACCCTTTTCTTTTATCCGATATTTATCTCTTGCATGTACTCATATCTATTTCTATCGTTGTCCATTTTTTCTTCTTTTTTTGGCAGATAATAAAAAAATAAAATCTTTACTATTTTCTCAGTTGAGATTGTTCCTGTATGTATCATAGATCTATTTTTCTCTCTTTTATCTTTTGTTTTGTTTTACTTTGTTGTTGTGGGATTCTTGAATTCTGCACATTTGCCATGAAAATTCTCTAGAACTTCTAAGATCTACCCATTTGGATGATATCTCTGAATCAGATTCTTTAAGTCTGTTTCATGCTCAAGGACATGGATTATCTCTAAATTTGATATTTTATTCAAGTTTCTAATCTTTGATTATATATACAGGCAGAATAAATGGAAGATGGAAGTGAGTATAGGTGTTGGGATGAGCTGATACCTGATGCCCTTGGCTTAATCTTTAGAAAACTTTCTCTACAAGAGATAATAACTGTGGTCCCAAGGGTTTGCAAATCTTGGGGCAGAGCAGTTTCAGGGCCATATTGTTGGCAAGAGATTGACATTGAGGAATGGAGTCAAAAGCACAAACCTCCCCACCTTGATCGAATGCTTAGAATGTTGATCACTAGAAGCTGTGGATCCCTTCGCGAGCTCACTGTCACTGGGATCACCAATGATATTTTACTATTCATTGCTGAGCAGTAAGAAAAACTAGACTCTTTTTAATTACATCAAACTTAAGTTTCAATTGCTAAGTTTGTTATGAAACCTTGTACATCTACTCAAAATTTGCAAGTTTAGATGCACTTGGGGTAGCCTAACATTTAATCTTGATTGTCTTTTTTGTTTTGTGTCCATTTAGGATTTATCAATGCAGGTGAGAAAAACTGGTCTGGTTTTGATGATTCTTTCTTTGTTGTTATGCTTTCAGTGCTCATTATGTCCAATTGTAGCCCTTTCTTAATTGTAATTGCAATTACTAGATAAGGCGAGGAGCTGGTTTTCTCTACCATCATTAGGCTTAAAGATATTGATTCAATGGTGACATTATCTAATAAGACACTTAGTGATTTGGGTGTTTCTTTTTGCAAGTGCTGGATCCCTTCGGGTTTTGCGGATGCCGAGAAGCGAAATAAGTGATTCCATTGTTGAACAGGTTGCTGGAAGGCTTTCAACAATCACTTTCTTGGATGTAAGCTATTGCACCAAAATCAGCGTTCCTGCTTTAGAGGCTATTGGAAAGCATTGTAAATTGCTTTTGGGGCTGTGCCGGAACATGGAGCTATCAACTCAAGCAGATAAGCTCCAACAAGAGGACGAGGCTCTTGCCATTGCTGCTACAATGCCTAAGCTGAAACATTTAGAGATGGCTTACCATCTTCTTATCAGCACAGAAAGTGTGTTGAAAATCCTTTCGAGCTGTCCTGAGCTTGAGTTTATGAATTTGACAGGATGCTGGGATGTAAAACTCGATAGCAACTTACTCAAGGAGAAGTTCCCAAAAGTGAAAGTTTCGGGGCCTCATCTATTGGAATATTATGATATGAATGACTGGGGGGATTATTGCTCTGAATATTCAGATGCTTCCGAATATTTCGCCTGGGAAATTTTTTCTGGTGATATGGAAGATTATGAAGACGACGATGATAGTTTTGATGAAATGTGGGATGATGATCAAAGACTGGATTTTGATCTCAGGTTCTATGAAGGAATTCAGGATGCTGGATTATATGGTTGGCCTCCATCTCCGTAGCTTCTTTTCCTTTTCTTTTCTTCCTTTGTTCACTTTTCTATTTCTAGCTCTAAATGCATCTACCTGGTACTTCCATTATGCTCTATGAATATATATGTTTCAATAGGAATGAAGTTGTATGCTTTATGTCACTCCTTTATTATCTAAATTCTCTCTCAAATAAAGAGCACCATGGCTAAATGACTGGTCCTAAAATCAAAAGCCAATTAGGTAGGGTCCCTTTTGAAGTATCTTTGGTTGTTTTAGGACAATGGTTAATCCAACTGGGATTTTTTTTAACAGAAGAAATGGCCCACTTTGATATTTTTCAGATGGTAATTATTATTGATCACTTGTGTGGTCAGGTTGCTAGCCACTAACCAAACATCTTTAAACCCCAATTATTCAAGTTCTTTGTTGTTAATACCAATGGCATCAGTATTCTACAGGAGTGGTGAATAATGAATTGTT
Organism: Aleurites moluccanus; assembly: GCA_948193065.1. Lineage (NCBI taxonomy): Eukaryota > Viridiplantae > Streptophyta > Magnoliopsida > Malpighiales > Euphorbiaceae > Aleurites > Aleurites moluccanus. The sequence goes on along the minus strand of CANXYC010878086.1, from coordinate 24,468 downwards.
GATTAAGTTTAGCTTCTTTTTCCTTTGTAGTTTATACAATCACTCTCGGAAAAAAAAAGCAACTAGCTTAGCCTTTTTGACTTCATTGTTTATGTTTATGTATTTTCTCTTGGCTTTCCAATTACTTTCATTATCCAAAGAGCACCGCTTATAAATATTATTGTTCTATTTTGTAATTATCAAAGTAAAAGGTAGCCAAGAGAGTGAATAAACTTGAATAAAATGCCAACAAAGCTAAAATATGAGTAATCTTTTATTATAGATGAACTTTTTATTTTATCCACCTTTCTGTTTTACTTGTCAAAAAGTAAAGCTAAAATCAACTATTAAGACAAAGGGACTGTAAACCTGGGTTGCTAAATCTGTTTAAGCGTTTGCTAGTCTTCTAAACTTGAGCTCAATTCATTCATTCTTCGCCCAGTTGATTATTACAACCTATTCTGGGCAGAAAACAAAGTCAAATTTCAACCTAAAACCTCTTGGTAGGCCTTAACATCAACCATCTAGTCTAAATGTCATTAGCACTTTCATTCTTCATAGTTTGGTTAATAGAATTTCTGACTTTAAATAAATTAAACATAAATAAATAGCAAATAAGAAGAACTGCTCTGAATTATTTGAATGTCTTTTTCTTTCACGTGAACAATTTGCTGATTGCGTCACTTAGAGAAGTGGAAGACAGGTCTTGAGGCTGTTGGGTCAGAATCCTCATGCCATTGGGCAATATTTATACATGAGAGTCTCCATTATTTATCTTATCTTGTAATGTAATTAATTTTATCAATGAGTTTTGAATTATGAGGTTTATTCATAAAATAGTTTAACTTATAATATAAGAAAATTTTATTTTTGTAATTTTATTTGATCTTATAATATAATTTTTTTTTTTTGGAGTGTAAAAAGACAGTTCTGCTATGATCTTGGCTTTATTAATGGTAATTGAGTTGGACATTTCAGCATTATAATTATAAGATAAAAAGATAGTGATATGAAATGATCTAGAAACGCATAATTGTAATAGGTAATAGGGCATGAAATGTTTGTTCGTTTCGTATTAAATTGTTTTATTTATATACTACATTCCTTAATAATATTAAATAAATTGATTCTAGCTTCTAAGGATTTGTAATTTCGCACGAGTAACTAGTCAGTCACATGATTCCATGTGATTCATCTCTTTGGATCTTGGACTTTACTCTCAACTCAATTACCATTCATTCCCAAAACTCTCTTTCAAATCAACCCTATTTTCAATACATAAGAATTTTAAATTTTGATTTTATATAAAGCATATATATTATATAATCAATTTTAGAAAAATTTAGTTCACTTGGACGGGAATTTTAAAATATAATTAATTTTACATGAATTAAGTATAATATATTAATTGAATTTATATATAATTATATTTTATAATTTTAATAGTTAGTTTTAAAACTATAAATTCTAACATTTATAGAATTGTGAGTTTATATAGTCTTGAAAACTTATATATACTTTAAAGCTAATTATTAAAGTTGGAGAGTACAATTATATATAAATCTATTTAAATTTTTATATTTAATTCATATTGAATTAATTATATTTTAATATTATCTTCAAGTGACAACTGAGTTAAGATATAATTTTTTTTATATCTTAATTAATAATTGCAAATTTATGATGATTATCATAATGACTGGATTGACTATTATTAAGTGAAAGACAATTAAAACAAATCCACCATATGATAAAATTGAACTTGAAATATACTAGAAATTGAAAGAAAATTTAAATTTTCAATTTGAATTTTCTTTTTATTTTACTTTGATACAAAATAATAAATATTGGAAGCTTATATAATACTGAAAATGCTAATCTCAAAAGTTAGCTATTAATATTAAAATGTCCAATTATATATAAATTCATTTAACACTTTATATTTAATTCATATGAAATTAATTATATCTTAACAAACTCAAAATTTAGTTTGAAAAACTAATTTCAAAAAGTTTAATTTAATTTAATTTAATTATATCAATAGAATTAAATTAAATTATGGTATAAAAATTATTCTAAACATTGTGGATATAAATAATAAATTTCATTTCATTTATTTTATTTTATTTATCACTTATATTTATTTAATAAATAATTAATAATATTGAAACTTTATAAGGGTATGATATATATTTTTTTATAATTTGATAATGAATTAAATTAAATTTATGTAAAATGATATTATTTTTATTTAATTTGAAATCATTTTTTATATTAAAAAAATTTGATTTTATAAACTATCTCATGAAAATTAATAAAATATAATTTATTTAAATTAAATTTTTGAAAAATAAAAATTTTGCAAATAAAAGGATAAAATTGAATCCTAAAGAAAATTCGAAATACATAGAAAGAGACAAACCTCTTAAATAGGGATGATGTATATAATCATCCCATGCAATCCAGAAGAAACTTTTGGAAACATGATACTTATTAGTAGAAGACTTCTGATATAGTTTGGATTCAAGTTGAGGAATTTAAGTAATGGGCCGCAATACTCTGGTCCTCAAATTAAATTCATAATATAAATAGTAATAATTTAAAAAATATATATATATTATGGAGGGTAATTGTCCCTTTCCAAGGGCAAAAACTGAAGGAATATAAGCAATGGCATGTGGACCATGTTTCATATTCTGGGTTGCCTCATAATGCTGGAAGATGAACAGACAGTGGTCCCCTGTCCCTTAAATCTTCTTCGTCTTATCTCTCACATACCCTGGCTTACATCCTCTCTCATACACTTTTTTTTTTTTTTTGTTTTAAATGTCATTTTATTTATAAAATAAATATTAATTATTAAAATATTTTTTAAAAAATTAATATAATATATAAAAAATATAATAACAAATGAAAAAGAAGATCCAAAAATCCATTCCTACCAATTTTAAGGAACAAAACAAGCATAAGAGCATAAAAAATAAAAATTTAATTTACTTTTAACTGGACATGTTACTTGTTTAACCCTTTTGATTTTCCTTGTTTTACAGTGGTTAAAAAAGGGTTTCATGTTGGATTTTTTATTTTTAATTTTTTTTTACTTCAGTGGTCCCTTATTTAAAAGACAAGAAGCAATCATCAAAAAGAAGATTCGTTTGCCTTTTTCTTATTTGTTTTCAATTTCATTTCATGCAAAGGACTAGAAGGACTCTTAAATAGTTTTCTGCTATAGAGTTAAACGGAAGCTTAGTTTTACTAGTAATATCTAGTTTTTGTTCAAAACAATATCGAATAGTAATAATTTTTAAAATTGAATTTTAATTTTTTTTTTTTTTTTTAACATTAGGAGAGCATATTCAAACTTGATTTATTGTTTCGGTCATATATATAATTATTATTAGATTATATGAGTATATTTAAATTTTATAGTTTTGGTGAAAAGATATTTATATATTTATAATTTCCAAAATTTGTGGATATATATTTTTTTTCTTAATTTGTGAGAAAAAAGAGAATAATTCGGGCTTCATTGAAATAGTGAAGCAGAAATAAATTGTACAAAGACTATATTGGGCCAAGCGCAAAATCTATCATTTACAGACACTCTATGGATCAAAAAGAATGTACAAAACTTTTTGCTTTGTATTGTTATTCTTTTCAAATTTTTTTTCCTTAGAGTGGGTTTCAAGCCCAAATGTCTCAAATAGACCTCTCTAATTTGTAGTTTCTGTTGACATTCCATTAGCAATACATGTAGACCATCCTTAAAATTACTTAGCCGGGGAGCTCATCTTGCATTTTTGGTCTATATTATTAACTCGTCTTTTACTTTTCTTTCAATGTTATTTTTTTAATGTACTATTGATTTTTTTTTAATTTAATATTAGTTGTATTTTTAGGAAAATAAATTAAAATGTTACTTTTGGCTCTTCTAGTTTTATTTATGTTGAAGATTTTATTTATATATTTTATATTATATTAGTTACTGACACATATATGTTACATGTGATTATTATGAATTCGATTTAGGAGTATAATTAAATAAACAGATAAAGGAAAATAAATATTATTTGCTACTGACTTTTTATTTCTATACAAAGATGTGAGAATGGACTATAATTATAAAAATTAAGATATTCATATTTTCAAAAAACTTCATATATAGAAGATTTATTAATTTTTATTCCCAACTTATTGCGCTGAACTTATAAGAGAAAAAGATTAAAAAATTATAACAATTATGCTTATTCACCCTCTTCCAAAGATTTTTAAAAAATAAAATAAAATTACACCGCCCTTCAAAAATATAAGAGCAAAAGTTACAAACTTGCAAATTAATCTTAATTGTATAGCTAAGTTTAAATTTTAAAATTTTTATTATTTAATTGAGATTTGATTTTATCCTTTTATTATAGTGAATAAAAATATATGGATAATATATATTAATGTTTTCACTTGATAGAATTATCATTAGTATTAAAATCCAATTATATTGATATTTAGTACTTATCATTATTTATATATATAGATTTTAATTTTTAAAATAAATAAAATTAAGAGCGAGCGTTATATTGATTTCGATAATATAAATGTAATTAGAATTTATTTGAAGAGTTTGAAATTATAATTGAAATTGGAATTAGAATTTTCAATTCAACATAGTTATTTAAAATTAAAATTTTATAAATGTTTGAAGTATTGAAATAAGTTTAATTATTATAATTATAAAATCATTTAGATATAGTGTATACAATTAATTTTATATGATAATATAGCTATAAAACTAGAAAAATTATTTGTAGTACAAGTAATCTAATGTTATCTCCAATGTTAATTTAAAAAATAATATTTAAGACTTTTAGTAGCTTTTAAAACCGCAAGATTGATTGGATTTTCAAAAAGACCAAACATATATATATATATAATAAACAGTTGTCAGTTTAGTTTAGTTCTGTTTCTATACAGCATAAACGAAACATGAGAAAGAATACGAGGAGTATTGTGCCAGTGAGATGGACACGTGTCTGTGATTGAAGAAAGAAGCGTGTTCTTAAGTTTTTTCTTTTTTCTTCAATGATGGGATTTCACTATGTTATGTTTGGATGAGTGAAAATAAAGGTGAAATAAAGACTAGCAGAGGAAATAAAGACTAGTAAATGATTTTCTCTTGTTTGAAATTGGGAAGAAAAATAAGGAAAAAAAAAATTATTACTTTCTACTCATATTTATTCTCTTTAATTCGGAGAAAAATAAGAAAATAAAAAATAAAAAATTATTTTTCTTTTACTCTCTTTTATTCAATTAAAAAAATAGAAATAAGGATGCATCACTTCGAATTAAATTTTAATTAAAATTAAATTTAAAAAAAAAAAAAAAAGAAAACAAGAATAAGTTAAATTTAAATTTAATTTAAATTTTTTATTTATTTTCCCTCTTCATTTTCTTTTCTCCCTCATTTATAATCCAAACAGAGGTTGGGGGTAGGAGGAGAATGGAGTGGAAAGTGGGTAGGTGAGTGTGTGACTTTAGGCAATGGACTTGTCCTCTCTGATTTCTATTAACCCGCTTGATCATGATGAGGGTAGCTTTTTGTCAATTAATAAAAGGGTTTGCTTGTAATTCTGCTCTGATATATCACCTTAAGTTGGAACATTTGTCATTTTTCATTTTCTTGATAACACACCCGCCAGATCACTTTTGGTTAAGTGATCTCTAACTCTTCAAGCCTCATCCCTTTATTTGCTTGGCTCGGCTCGGCTCAATTTCTTATTCTTTAATTTTGCTTGTATATACAGAAGGGGTTTGGATGTTCTTAAAATGGACATCAAACGCTATTTTGAAATTTAAAAATGTCAAATAAATTTATAGAGTATTTAGCAAATTAATTCAAAATATCATTTTAAAGTTTTAAAACAGAAAAAATTTAAATTAAACATACCAGCCTATTTTAAAATGATATTTTTAAATTTTTTTTTTTAAATTTCATTTACACCCAAACACCCTAATAATTCTACATACACTTTAATTTTTAGAAGGTAAGGGTTCAATAAATAAAAAGTCTCTGAATGAATTTAAAAAATTAATTTTAAATAAATAAATAAATTATTATAAAATTTTTTTAATAAAAATTTAATTTGAATTGGTTAAAAATAATTTTTTATATAAAAAATTAAATTTAAATAAATTAAGTAATTTTTTTTAAATTCATAAAATTTTATTTTTATTGAAATGACTCAAACTATATTTCAAATAGACCTCTACCTCTTAGATTTAATAGGAGAAAAATTTTAATAGCACTCTAGAAACATCGGTTTGAAATTTGATCTTAAAAAAAAAAATTTGTAATTATAAATTTAAAAAAAAATATTAATATTAACAATTAATAGTCGTAATTTTTATGGAGACAATTTAATTTCACAGCACCGCTAAAAAAAACTTCAAGTAGGTAATGATCCAACTGGTGTATAATCTTTATAAAAAAAAAACTACAATGACTAATTCATTACCTTCAACCAACAAAAGAGATAGGCAAGTTGTTTTTTTTTTTTTTTTTATTATTATTATATATATATATATGCAAATGATTCTTGGATTCTTCAAGCGACCTTTATTTTTTAAAAATAAAATTACATATAAAATATGAGTTTATGGGCTCACACACTAATCGAATATTACCTAAACAAAAAGGGTCCCACCACCACTAATGCTTTTGTTTTTAGTTCTTCAAGTTCATATATATTATATATTATATAGTATAAAATTTGGCTAATCAACAAGTGAATTTATAAAAATATGTATTTTATAATCCTTTCAATCTTGTGACTTGTAAGGATGATTGTATTTATTCAAACTGTATATAAAAAAAAATTATTAAATTACTTGTGATATCAAATAATTATTATATATTGTAAAAAGAAAAATAACGAGTAAATTGTAAAACAATAAGAAAAAATGTTTATAATTCAAGCATAACGACAATTTGTATTAAACATGACTCAAATTTTGATTACAATATTATATATGGAAGAGAATCTCTTGTAATAAATCTTTCATTTTATATGACTGACCTTGTCGTATATCACCTGCACATGTACAAATGCTTTAGAAAAATGCAAAATTCTTACATAGATTGTTATATAAAAAAAAAAAAGTACACCCTTTAGACAATGAAATGAAAAGATTTACTCTTATTTTATTTATTATGATAAAATTAATTAAGATTTATATTCATTTTATCTTTGCTAATTATAGTTTTAAATTCGACTAGAACACAAGGAAAATTATTTATTTTTCTTGTAAAATGTTATAATTTCAGTTTGAGTGATTTATTTTTATAAAATTAAGAAAATAAGTTTTTATATAATGAATTGTAATATTATTTAATGAAAAAAAAATAAATCTCACCGTGATTTTTTTTTTCAACCTTGCTTATTGATTTTTCATAGGAATGGAAATGGGTATATGTTATTATTTATATTTTCGATCACGTATAAATGTTAAAATATCACTCTATTCTTATGGATTGAGTGACCTTAATTTTAAGAGATTAAGACTATTTAAATATTTTAATTTTTTTATTATAAATATATAATTTTTATTATTTTGATCCCACGTCTAATTCACATTCAATTTAACATCCAAAACTTATTTTAATATTCAAAATTTAAAATCTAATCATTTAAACCCTAAATTTAACAAATTATATATTTTTGTTCTTACTATATTAGTTTAATCTTGTGGGTTATTATTATATAGCAAGTTGAAAATTTATTATAATCTCTCTGTATTTATAATTATAGTGAAAATTTAATATAAAAATCTAGTATTTAAAGTTATGAAATAATAATTTAACTTTGATGTAATCCCCAGTTTATAAATTATGGTTTTATCCCTGTCCATCATTATCTCATATTTTAGTGGTTTAAGGATATTTTATTCCTATCACCATGGTATTGAGATTATACACCTCATGGGACATAATTTTTTCATATAAAATTTTTTATTCTATCTTAATTCATTTTTTATTATGTTTTAAATTATATTTAATATTAGAAAGAGTGTAAATTAAAATTTTATATTTTTTAAAATAATAGATAAAACTAAATATTATATATATATATATATATATATATATATATATATATATATATATATATTTAATAATTTTATTAAATCATTAAGATATTTAATTAAGTAAAATATAAAATTTTTTAAAATTAATAATCAAATATTAATAATTATTTTTTTTATTATTTCAACTATACTATGAAAAAAATAATAATTAGAGTTACTTAAAAAAATCATAAACTATTCGCGAAATTATAATTTTATCACAAACGAAAAATTTTGACAATTTTATACATATACTTTTAATTTTTGATAAATTTAACATGAAATCGAAATTCGGTGCCATAGCTGACGTGATAATTTTTATTATTATTTTTGACACATTAGCATCCGATTAGGAAAATAAATCAATCCAATTAAATCAAATCGAACTAAATCAACTTGAATTGATTGGTTCGATTCAAAATTTTAAACTTTAGTATGGTTCGATTATTTTTTTTGAAATTTTGGTTTTTTAATTCGATTTATTTTTTCAAAAAAAAAAAAATTGAATAATTTTTTTTGTTTGGTTACATTAATTTTTTGAAATTTTGGTTTTTATTTTGGCTCGATTTTGAGAGTTTTATTTCGGTTCAGTTCAAACTGAACCCAATAATTGCTTATCCTTTTTATTTCTTTTTATTATTTTTTAATTTTTTGGTCATTCAATATCAAAAATATTAAAATTAGTTAAATTCGATTTGGATATTACGATTTTCTTTTGAATATCGAAATAATCAAACCAAATCGAATTGAAATGGAAAGCAAGAATATTGAAACAATTAAACTGAACTGAATTGAAATAAAAAATAAGTTATTCAGGTTGAACTAATATATTTTGATTCGGTTATTTATGTAATTTAAATAAAATAAGTGAATATATATATATATATATATATATATATATATATATATATATATATATATATATAATTTGGTTTGGTTTATTTTATTTATTTTTTAAAAAATCAAATCGAATTAAAAAAATCAAAATTTCAAAATAATTAATCGAATCAAAATGAAATTCAGAAAATCGAATCTAACTAATAGATTCAAATTGATTCGGTTTGAATTAATTTGCTTTTCTATTCAGATGCTGATGTGGTAAAAATAATAATAAAAATTATCATGTCAGTATGTCACGTCAGCTCCAACACTAGAACTATGATCGAATTTCGATTTCGTGCTAAATTTATTAAAAATTGAAAATATATGTATAAAATTACTAAAATTTTTAATTCGTGATAAAATTATAATTTAACAAATAGTTCATAATTTTTTTTGTAATTAACCCTAATATATTTATACTTTTATTTAGTCTCAAGTAAAGGTGGCAGTTGGATCCCACGAGCTGATTTGGATTGAATCATTTTGAATATTGTATTTTTTTTAACAGAATTTAGGCATTCATCTCAAATTACGGACAAATTGAGTCATAGGTAGTATTGAATTAAGGGAAAGATTTTATGTTAAAATCAAATTGATTTATGGATTTTAAATTAAGTCGGATCAAGTCATTTAAAAGTTATTTTTTAAAAAAATATTTTGAATACAAAATTTAATTATTAAATATAAAATTTTAGTAAAAATATTTTAATTTATAAAATTGATAAAATTTCTCAAATAATTTGGTGGTTTATTTAGATATTAAATACCAGAAAATTTTGAATACTATTCTCATCACACACACATATAAAAAAAATTCAATTTAATAAGATTTATATTTAAATATTATAAAAAATTAACTTCAAATTAAATATAAAATTCAGTAGAAAATACTATAAATATAATATATTTTTAGCATATAAATTTAGTAAAATTATTTAATTGGTTTGATAGTTGATCAAAAATCTCAATATACCATCACTTATATCATTGTATTTTCTAAATATATATTTGAAAGTTTGAACAAAAAATTGGGTGTCATCCATACACGAGTCTGTATATTAAGTAATTTTAATAATAAATATTATAATATTAATTTTATTTTAAAAAATAAATTATTTTTATAAATTTATATCGAATAATTAAATAAAATTACATATCAAGTCATGAGGTTGAGCGAGTTGGTACGTACATTCAAGTGTTTAGATTCAAATTATTTACGTAGGATGATTTTCGAATTATATTATGGATCAAATTTTGATGGACAAGTTCAGATAAAACCACCAAATCGGATCGAAATTTGCCATTTATAGTCTTAAGCAAATTAATAGCTTCGGCTATTTTTTCCATCTAAAAATTATAGGAAAAAAAAAGTCCTAATTGATTTTGGAAACAGGTATTTATATATAAATCAAAATCATGCTTATAGGCACATCGAATATAATTTAATAATAAATATATATATATATATATATATATATATATATATATTTTTTTTTTTTTTAAAAAATAATAAATTTAAAATCTATTATCATTCTCAATTCAAAGTCTTTTGGTACAATCCTTAATAATTAATATTAGTACATGACAATGGAAAAATAATTAAAATTTAAACTTATGGTTTATACATAAATAAATTTAATATAGAGTTAATAATTAAAATTATGACTTAAATATCTCGCACATATAAATAATATTTATGAGCAGATGTAGATTTATGTCTGGTGCCGCCTTTTAATTTTTAAAATTTTTTAATGTAAAATTATTATTTAGCTCCTAAAATTTATAAAATTAATAAAATGATCTTTTATTTTAAAAAATTAATTTTTTAGTTCCTAATAAAATATTATTTAATTATATATTTTTCCATTTTTTTACCTTTTAATTTTTAAAAATTTTTAAAATAAATTACTATTTGATATCTGAGTTTTATTAAAAATAATAAAATAGTCATTCTATTTTAAAAAATAATTTTTTAATTTTTAATTCATAATTTTTTTTCTAAAATTTTTGTGTCTTCTCCTAGATGTGAGAGATACCCCTTTTCAAAAATTTTGTGTCCGCACTTATTTGTGAGTCCAGATAATTATGAGTAGATTTTAACAAATTATTCATGCATATAAAATAATAATTTTTATACTTAATTGCTTTTAACATATAATTTTTTTTAATTTTTTAAAAATTAAAATATTTATCAAAAAATCTCCAAATGCTACACTAATACATGTAAATCTCCATGAGTACTGAGAAGGAAATAAAAGAATACTATCTTGCTTGATGGACCATTATAGATCATTCAAGAGCCATGACCTAAGATAAAGTAGCCATTATGGGTTGGGGATGGATTCTAGAATAAATATATATGCTGAGAATGGAACATTACAAGCCAGTTCTAAGGTCACTAATAGAAGTCAATATTCCTTTATTGTTGGAACAGCATAGGCATATACATACATATATGCATCATGGAGCAAGTGTTGTTCTATCCATAGGAATTAGGCATTTTCTATATATATATGGAAAAATTTGTCCATATACCCACTATTGTAATGATATTATAATATTAATATCTTTTTATTAAAAAAATAATAAATAAATTATTTTTAAAATAATATTTATTTATGTATCAGTTAGGTATATGATGTGAGAATATAACGTCAATATAAATATATATTTAGATATAATTTACCAATAAATACATATATAATATAAATAATAGATTTATATTTGTATATTTCTCTCAATACTAAACATAAATAACAAGTTTTCATATAGAAAATTTGACGTTTGGAAACATTGTAAGTGGAGAAAGAATTTTTTTTTCTCCAAATTTCAAAGATAATTAGGTATTGGGACATAAAAATATAATAAAAAAAGATAGTTGAGAGTGCACTATCTAAGCATATAACTACACATGCTCCCAACATCAAAAACCCATAAGAGAAAAAGATTATAAGATGAGAGAGAGGCCAAGAGAGCTTTTTAGTGGAGTTACCTATTTCCAGTTTCCCACTCACTTTGCTTACTTTACTACCCTCTAAAAAAGACAACCTTTTAAAAGAAAAGAAAAAAAAAAGCTCTATCTTTTTTACATTTGCTCAAAAGTTATATATTCCTCTTCCCCACAAAACATCAACAAGAAACCAAACACTGACTCCTTTTCTTCAAACCCCCTCTCCTTTAGAGACCACTCACTCTTACACAACTTGTTATAGCTGATTTTTAAAATTGGATTATGCAAATTAGTTCATTAAAAAATATTTAGATGGGTGATTGAAAATTATAATTTAAAATAAAAATATTTTTTTTTGTTGGTAGAAACTCTAATCGACTCTACTATTAAGTTTTACCGATTTAAAAAAAATAAATCGGTAATTAATTTTTATTTAAACACTCAATAATTTTTTAATTACTGACTCATATATTTTTAAATGATAATTAAATTTTATAATTAAATATTCAAATGTCTCCTAATTTCGATCGATTTGATTATATAAAATAATAACTAAAAATATATTATTTTTACAATAAAATAGAATAGAATATTTAATTGATCTCATCAATTGATTCGAGGAAATTTTTTAAAATATTATTCTATTTTTTAATTAAAAAAACTCTTAAATATATTTTGTAAATTTAAAAGTTGAAATTTCAATTTAAAATACTTTTTATAAGTCACACCAACCACTCAATCGAGTATTGCTTGGAGATACAAACTCTTTCTCGCAATATAGTGACTGTCGAATTTTTAATCTCAATTTATGTAATTCAACCGAATTAATGAAATAAATATTTAGACATCATATATAATAAAAAAAATTATATAATATAATGATGATTTTAATTAGACATTTTATTTATAATATCAAGCCAATGATATAATGAAATAATGATATATAAAATAATTAATAAGAGGATAAATTTTCAATATTTAATGAAATTTTTTATTTTATTAATGATAATTATATTATATATTATTATTTAATTAATTTATCATTTTAATTAAGTTGTTTAATTAGAATAACATTATATTGAATTAAATGCTAAAAACGTCCAAAGTGAATTGGACAAGTGAACGGACATATTTTACTGCGATATCACACATCAAGTAGTAATGAGTGGATAAACATTAATTAAATAACAAAGAATCACTTATAAAAACCTTTGTGAGGAAGAGGGGAGAGAGAGAGAGAGAGAGTGAAGGGGGGGATAGGATTCTCTTTGCTATACCCTCTAAATTTGCCAGACTTTTTGGGGCAAGTCAACGAGAAAGCTGAAACCTTTTTCTCTTTTTTTATTATGATTATGATTATTATTACTATACAAAGGGAACCTATCCCCTCTCTCTCTCTTACATAGTGCTTCCCACTTAGGTGGTGATTTAATTTTAAAAAGCAATAGAGATAGATATATGGGATGTCAGGCACTTAGAAATTGACTGTAATGCATTTGTATTTACTTAATATTTATCTTAATCATAGATTATGAAGTTAATTAAGCCAAGATAATCCCAATTACCAAAGAATAAAGAATCTTCATGTTTTGGGTTTAGAAACCTCAATATATATAATATCATATCAACTAGGTTGTCTCACCATGCATTGGTAATCTCTTCTTCAACAACACATGTCAAAAACATAAATTCTTTTTTAATTAAGAGTAAATTGAAAATAATTAAGTTTTTTTATATTAAGAATTTTTTTTAATATTAATGAGAATTGAATGCTAATTAAAAATTTAAATAATATTAAAAAAAAAATTTAAAATAAAATAAATAAGTGAAAAGTGAAAATTTTAAACTATAAATTGGAATGATAGTTTTTGTAATAAAATATAATTTTCTTTTTTTTCAATTAAATTATTTTTATATTAATTTATTTATATTTTTTTAATATAATTATTTTATATTTATATTTTATTTAAAATAATTATTCTTAAAGCACTCGTTAGAAAAATCGATTCAAAATTTTCAATAATATTTAGTCAAAATAATTAAAAGTCATAATATTTTCTATTCAAATCTCACCTCCATGTGAAATTTTTTGCCTTTAATTGATAATTTGTAAATGTAAATTTTTGCCTTTAATTGATAATTAAACATATGCAAATTATATATTCAAAATTTATATATTAATTTTTAATTTAATAATACTATTATTTAAAAAAAAGTGTGAGATTGTGTGTTTGAATATCAACTAAAACAAAACACCTTTAAAAAAATATAATTAACCTTAGAAGAAAAAGAAAAGGAAAAAACATTATTACAAGTCAGTTTTCTTCATCATAACACTTAAAAAGAATAATATATAATAAAAGAGTAGAAACCATGAATAAATCCACTACTATAGCCACTGGCTTTCCCTTAATAATGATGTCACATGATTTTGAACTATTGTTCATCATCAAGAGTCAAACCTAATCCATGCATTTTCTAGGGTCCACATATATTTATTTTATTTTATTTATTTTATCAATTATTATTAATTATTTATATGCCATGCGTGCTTGTAAGCAATAATTAATTAAAAAGTTTTTACACAAATGACTCCTCTAATTAGGGTTTCTTAAGTTTTATATTTTTCTCCTAATTTAAGTGGGGTTGGCATAATTAATTGCAATTGATAGAAATTTTTAAATTTTTTTTTTTTTTTTTTTTAAAAAAAAGAAAAAACTTTCAAGTGATGGATATAATTAGACAACTAAAAAGATATTATAGGATCATGTTAAGAAATTTTGACTTTGATGATGATATTTATCTACTACTAACTTTTACGATATGATATATATCTATAGTTTTTTTTCTTCTTTTTCTAATTTAATTCATCAAAATATAAAAAAATATAGGGTTTATCAAAGAATTTAGTGCTATTACATCATGTTGATAAGGGTTTGCTAGTGTTTTATTTATTTAATTATTTATTTTATGACTATATTATTTCTAAATTTATTAAATTTGATTAATTTATATTCGAATTAAGAGGAATCTATAAAAAGGTAAAATTTTTTAATATTTATTTTTTTTTATTTATAAAACTCGAACTTAAAATCTTATTTAAAAAAAAATAAACTACTTATTACTTGAATCAACATGTATTGATTATTAGCGTTTTCTTCTCTTCTTAGTCAAATGGATTTATTGTATATTGAAGGTCTATGTCTATGATGAAACCATTTGAACTTTGGAGATTGTCTTCTATGCAAAAGTCTATACACATAATGTATCATTTGGATATATACTATGCTTTGTGAATTTTTAAAAAATTTCAAATGCCTGCAGAATTTTTTTTATTTTATTTAATTCTGAATGGAATTTGAACTTGCAATCATATAGTTTTGAGATTAACTCTAACACTATAATTTATTGGCTTCAAATTTCATCAGAAGTCAAAATTTGATTTGTGAATTTCGGTTTAAGTGACTTATTTTGATACCCCAATAAAATTAAAATTATTTTAGTGTGACTAATTGCAAAGTGATATAGTGAACATTTTAGTGTTCTTCCATAAAGGTTTTTTTTTTTTTTTTTTTCTTTTTATACGAAATAGATTTTATATATATATTCAACTTCTAACCTTTTCAAGTTTGAATATTACACACTTGGAGTCAATTTATCTTTAAATTAAAAATTATATTGGTTTTTAATTGCATCTAATCATATTTAAAATTAATTTAACTGAATGTTAAGATAAATATGCGATTATATATGAGTATGATGAAATTAGAAATGTATTGATGAAAAAGATGTAAGAAAATAGGCACCTATTGAGAAAAAAACTAAGAGGAAAAAGATGAAGGTGGTTGAATCATGGGTGTGGTAAACCACTTAAGTCCTTGCAAGGAAAATAGAAAATTGGAAAATAGAAAAGAGAAAAAGGGGAAAATTCAAGATTACTTGGAAATAATTATAAGTAAAAAATTTATATGAATTAAATTATTCTAAAAGATTTAACTCAACAAAATCTAATTCCTCACACAATTCCATGTATATACTGATCAAACGTGAGATTTAATCATAAAAAATACAAAATAGTTTCATTTTTATCTTATAATCATCAAATTGAATCAATTTACACTATTGTCGAGCATTAGAATGCCAAAATTCAAATTAAACAAACAATATAAACTTATTTTGGGTTCACTTACATGAAATTAGATTGAGTTAAGTTCAAAAAACAAAAAAAAAAAAAAATTGGATTGAATTAGAGATGCTAGATTAGTATGGACCGAGCATCACCTCCACTTGTTGAATTGATCGGAAAAATATAAAATCACTGTTTGGAATAAATCATATACAAAAATTTAATTCAATTAATTATAAAATTAATGTGTTCATAATAAATTTTAAAGTGATATAATTCATTTAAATTTTATTATTTGTAATAATTTAAAAGTAAAAAAAATTAAATTATTTTTTCATTTTATCTTTATATAGAAAAATAATATTTAATTTAAATAAGAATATTTTATATTTTACTGGTAAAGTTCATTAAATAAATTGAAATCTTGCAAGATTTTATCATTCAGACATGATTTCATTTATTTAAAAATCATCTATTATTTTTTAATTCAAAAGAATTGAATTCAGTTAATTATATATTTCTAAACATGAAAATTGGTAAAATAAAATTTAATTGAATCGAATTTTTATAACAAACAGTGCACATGATCCATAAACTATCAACTAATTTACAAGTGTTTATTGACAATCATAATTATTTCCAGTAAAAAGAGAAAAATAGCTTCTGCACAACATTTTTGTATAGCATTACAGAAGAATGAAAAAAAAAAATGCAGTATGTTTCCATTCTTTCTTCTCAATAAGATATAGTTGTAGTTCTATACATAAATATCCTTCATTCCATTTCTTTCTCAAACTGTATCCCACCGTATTTCAACATGTATCACACCATTTTTCGAATCGAATAGGTGGTATTTCTCGTTAATACGTCCATTATGAACAACATCAGCAAGATTAATCTCCACATGCCCTAGTGATTCCTATATGCATGGTAGAAGATGAATAACAGATATATGTTTTGAAAAAATAATAGAAGTTGAATGTTTTTGTAGTACCTTTGATAGAAAGCTCAAGCATGTACGCTTACTCATAACATCAATCCGTATCTTCTCCTGTAAAGGAGGCTGATCAAGTGTAAACTGAAATTCCTCGTTCCAACGAGGATCACGGGTTTTTCTGTTCATCTGAAAAAAGAAAAAAAAAATGGTAAATGATGAGTAACTTTAGTATCTTAAGCATATCACCTTGAAACATACAAGAAAAATGCTAAAATTGCTTAATGAGGCTTAAGTTGCATTATTCAAACTTCACCATAAACACGAATCAATACAAATCTTATAGAAGGAAAAAAAAAATTAATTTGTTCAATTGGCAACTTCAAGACTTCATTTCAAACTAGGAAGCTCATTTTGAATCCGGGTTCACGAAGTGATAATGGCTAAAGAATGGTGAGCGATCAGCATGATAATATGTATCAGAAAAAGACCTTTGTTTTCTTCTTTTCTCCTCTGAACAGGACTAAAGCATAAGGATTATTGTGATGCTCCCCTTCTACATTCTTAGCCCCTTGAACCATAACTGAAAGTAAACCTGCTCCACTCAATTTCTGATCATCAGAAGACTTTTCATTTCTACCATCCAAGACATTGAACTTGGCACTGTCTTCTTTAAAAGGCACAAAAGTTAGCTCCACCACAATTTGCCCTCTTCGTTTCTTGTCTTGAGGATTGGAAATATTTGTGTGTTTAAGCAAATCAAGAGTAAGTTCCTTTGTTTCGTGGGCTGTCAGGACTTTTAGGGGAACTACCTGCATTCCTAACCTGTCATGTCCACCAACCTGCAAAAACAAATTAAGATTTTTAAACTTTCATTTCGATTTTAAAGGCAAATGTGAAACTGAATCAGAAAAAATTTATTTGGTCTAGAAACATCTAAATATATATGGGAGCAATTTCAAAAGGAGGCCAACTCTTTGGACACTGTGATGAGTACCAACAAAAAAATATTAGTTCCAATTATGTATATGTGATACCTCTTTCTGATCATTCTAAGAATGTTGTTTTTAAGGAAATTTAAATCACTTATCTGCCAATTCTTCAAAATGTCAGTTTCAAAGAGATTTTTGATCATATGGAAAAAGAAAGGCAAAGGTCGGTCTAGAATTTGATTTCAAATGACAGTCTTGGAGCTTTAAAAGGATTTATTTAGATGCTGAAAAATGTAGAAAATGAAAGATAATTAATATTTAGATTTGTATGGGGGAACCTTATCCCAATCAAAAACTTGTAGTTGAAGAATTTGAGACTGAGGATCCTTGACAATAAGCTTGAAGTTCTCATTCCACACGGGATTCAAATTGTTCTTCTTGATTGTGGTTTTCTTTGCTGGCAGCTTCTCTCCAGTCAGGCTAAGTTTGACATATGGGTCAGACGTTCCCAAGAAATCAGCCTTTAAGAGTTTCATTGCACGCACAACCTTCACATGCAGTATCCCCACAGGCTTCTTTACTGCCGCACTAAAAGAAAAAAAAAAAGAACAATATCTTTCAGTGAAATTGCATTGAGTTTTTCTTTCAATGGGAAGGTTATAGTGTAAATTCCTCTGGCTTTCACCTAGCTTTTTCGTTGGCATGTCGTAGTGAAATTTTCTGGCATATCATGATATCAGTTTCCACCCCAAAAACCTTCACAAAAGACTCGTTGTATTTGCTATAAAATTGAACAAACATAATTTGTTTCTAATCCTAAGCGATTTCCTTTATCATGGGAGACCTACATTTTACTCATAATATACAACAAAGTTACTCTGATATCATTGCTTACATGAACCTGCATTTTTCAATGACTTCATCAATATTATTAGTTTACTGGCTTTTGTGACTGCTGCAGTAAACACAAATAAAATAAAAGAAGAATTTATGAAACATATCAATTCTGAAAGAAAATCAAACTACTTAAAAATCAGATCATAATTCGTCATATGATATAAGCTTACGTTGATGCATCAAGGACTGGTATATCAAGAGACAGGGGCCAGAGGTAGAGGCTTGCTACTTTTTTCTTTATGGCCTCCTGCAAGTGTCAAGAACAGTTATTTTATCATCTAAAATTTAATGTAAAAAAAACTGGTCTATCCATTTTCTGTCAATGGAAACATAGCCTGATCCTATTACCAGTGCAGCACCTGAACTAATTGGTAAAGGCCAGGTATGGACATTACATCCCCTCCAAGAATTTTTAGTCCAAAATCTATATGTGGCTGTAACGAGTAAAAATCACAGTATATAAAATTTTAGTCATTTATTTTTATTTGAAGAATCAACAGAAAATGTTCAATTGGCCAAATCAGAATACTGCTTACCTTCTCCATCAAGGACACCGTAATGTTTGCAAAACAAGGAAAGGTAGGCACAAGAGGTTTCAAGGCTATCCGTGGCGTCGCAAATATTTGCAAATCAACTAACTGCAAAAAGGCATTGTCAATCTTTTGGAGGGCATGCAGCTTCATAATGGGAATTAATAATATCATTCTTTCGTCAAATATTGAGGCTTTAGGCTCTTCTGACCTGAACTTTGATTTGTAAAGACATTAATTTTAACACCAAAACAGTATTAGGATTGCCAGCCCACCTAATTGCTGTTTCCATGACTAAATCCCTTTCATTAGTCTCATATACTTTTAGACCTGCAAAATATTTCAATATTGGCCACTTTAAGTCAAAGGAAAGAAAAAGAAAGATGCTACAGAACAGTAAAATCTGGTCTGTCTATTTTTTCTAGAATACTGATATGATTTTGGCAATTGAAAGGATATCCTGGATTAGTCAAAATTTACATGCAACACTCAGATTCTCCAATTAATGAATGCATTCTAATCTCATGAAACATGACAGCATGCTTCAACTGGCATACAGAACACCAGTTTCCATTATAAAAATAATGAATATTTGTAAAACCCTTTTTTTTTACCAAAAAAAAAAAAAAGGAAAGACCTTTCAATTCTTCAAATTATTTTGCGATCAACATTACTTTAACCACAAAGTACTTACCATGAGCGATAGGAGGAAGAGTTCCAAGTGTTAATTGCTCAAATTCAATTGCTTCTATCTTATACTTCCCAATGTACTCTGCAAATATGGGTTCTGATGTGCTTTTTATTGTAGCACAGATAGCCTGTGCATGATAAAAATTAATGGATAAAATTTTAACAAAATACATAAGCAAGATCAAGGCTATTCGGGCAATCTGATTACCTTATCAAGATAAGGCCACATATCTAATAGAAACTTGTTCAACCAGTCCACCTGCAAATT
Source organism: Aleurites moluccanus (assembly GCA_948193065.1). Classification (NCBI taxonomy): domain Eukaryota; kingdom Viridiplantae; phylum Streptophyta; class Magnoliopsida; order Malpighiales; family Euphorbiaceae; genus Aleurites; species Aleurites moluccanus. Next base: position 4,168 of record CANXYC010878086.1, on the reverse strand, counting down.
CAGACAAATATAATCGACAGACGGACTGATTTTTATACAGTAGGCACATAAGAAAATAGATACTTACTATGCTTACCCGTTCATAATCAGGGCATTTCACCCATAATGGAATCTCAGGCAGAATATCTTGCAAGGCGTCTGAGTCTAATTCATAAAGCGGCCTAACCACTGGATCCTATAATGGATGGTACAAGCTCAATATTAGCAAACTAGCAAAGCAGAGAATATAGCTACTGAATTTCAATAGAATAATTGAAGTAAATAACAAAAGCATATTGCATTTGCCTCAAATGCTGAAGCAAAAACACAACTAAAGAGCACATTAGGACATCATTTGCCAACGAACTAATTATCTTAAAGAACATTTTGGAATAGGTCAAGCTGAAGTTTCATACTATCCAATTCTGATTTATTTCTAACATGAAAAGGAACAATTTAACATTATAAATATATCAGAAGTGACACCTCAACAAATTAACATTATCTGTGGCAATGATTCCAGATGTGCAGTAACTATATTTCCTCATTCCAAGAGATGAAGTTCACCTTCAAATAGTCAGTAAATCAAATAACTCTTTCTGCACCGTAAACATGAAAACCATTTATTGAATTGAGGCTCAAATTGTGAGAAATCAAGAGCATTATTTCAATTCTACTCAAGTGTTGTGAGAAGGAAGACAATCACTAAAAGCATGCCAAAGCTTTAAAATGGTGTGCGACAACACACACATAAAAGAAAAAAAATTGGAGTAAAATAAGATAAAGCTAATAAATTCATCAAAAGCAGACCCAAAATGTAAGCAGTCACCTTCACGTCAATTATTAGACCTAATCAACCACACATTACAAAGGAAACATCATAATCTGTAACCACCAAAAGACAATAAAAAAGCAATATAATCAAGTGAAACAAAGAATATGCCAATGCAACAATGCGTTTCAATTAATCCAGAATAGAAACCAAAAAAAAATCAAGAAAAAGAAAAGCTTAGATCGTCTCATTGCATTTCAATTGATCCTTTCTTCAAACCAAAAACACAGTAGAATCCAAATATCATCTCTATTTGGCAATTTCACATCATAAAACAAATATGTCAAAAAAGAAAAAAGGAAACCCAAATGTAAGAAAAAAATAAGGCAAATATTATCATAAGTAAGAAAGTTGTCCTGATGAAAGATATCTCCCAAAAAAAAAAAGATTGAAAAGAATGATCAAATAAAAAGTATAAGATCATAGTAATTAGTTATTACCTTAACATCTTTAGGAGGAGAATAAACAAAGAGAAAGAATCCAATTAAAAGTCCAATAGAAAGTCCAAATCCAAAACCAAGAACTCCCAAGAAAGTGCTCAAGAAACCCATTGCGGTCCCAAGAAAATCGAGAACATGGCATGCACATATATATATATATATATGTAACACAGACCGCCAAATCTTTAAAGAATGGAAGAGTTTTTAATGGATAGGGAAAAAATACCAAGAAATAAAGAAAATAAATAGAAGGCAAGGGGAGAAAATCAAATCTTTACTGGGAAACGTATTTGATTTGAATAGACATACAAAGTGGAGAGCAGGAAACCACCCCAAGAAACCGCCAAAACCACAAGCCACAGTCTTTAACTAGAAGCTCTATGTTTCAAAATTAAAATCAAAATAAAAAATAAAAAAAAAAAAAAAAAAAAAATCAAAAGCAAATAACATTTAGTCCAATGCAATACTTTTCTTGAGTCCTAAGAGACAATTTAGAGGAGAAAAAAAAATTAATATATATATATATATATATAATGTGAAAATTCGAAAATAATGCAATACTTTTCTTGAGTCATAGGAGTTATTAATGCGAAAATTCGCTACTTATAATGCATTAGAATTTAAACCCATGAGACTAATATTTAATAATGACAGCTGCAGCAGTTCGTAATTTTTTAGAGTTCATCTTTCAGCGAAGTCTCAACTTCTTTAGGATTATTTGAAGAGATGAAGCCTCGATTGCTATACCACAAAGTTCTTTATCAGAGATGCCAAGATTCATATTTATATAACCTTAATCTCCCAATTCTGCTCTCCATGTATGAATTTTTACCGATCCTGTACTTTCTTCTATCAAGAGTTGTTCATAATCCACAATTCTGACTCCATGATCCAACTCTTATCCACAACTTCCAGTAAATACTCCCTGTGTTCATATTCGACCAAATTAAGATAGGATTCAGTTATGTTCTGATTCTATCAGAACCAGTTCAATTTATTAGGATAATTAGCCTCAATTTTATTGTTTACCAGTTCCACAACATACGAGTGAGTTCAAAATATGATGCAGCTAAAGAATTCAGTTGATGAATGACTTCCAGTTCTAGACCAAGAGATTAAAGAATTAAGTTTCCACCAAGAAAAATAACAAATCCAAAGATGGATTTACTATTATCAAAATAACCAGTGCAATCAGCACGAGGGTATTGTCATTAGATATTTTGACTTATGCCATTAGTGATTTTGACTTACTTACCTCGAGTGATGAATAAGCCATGAAAAATTGTAGCATGAAGATAGCGAAAAATTTGCTTGACAGTATTGTGAGACTTTATTAAATGCACAAGGGACTTTCCAATTCGGTGATAAATATTGTAATCTAGTAATCTACTTGCAATGCTTCTGTATAAAGTGGAATTCAACAACAATTCACTGTCTGCAAAAGCTAATTTTTCTTTTTTTTTTTTTTTTTATGTGGAAATCATAGTTGTTAAAACCGGACCGGACCGGTCTGATCAGCCCAAAAACCCGTTTCTAAAAATCGGTGAACCGGCCGGTTAATCATCGAACCGGGCTGATTCCTGTTCGACTGGGTCAGAATTTAAAAAAAAAAATATTTTTTTTTATTTTTTAATTTTTGATCAAAAATAATAAATATCAAATTATATTTATTTTCATCATGTATATAATAAATATCAAATTATATATACATATATATATATATACCAATTTTTTTTTGTTTAATCAATTTAATTCCGATAGAATTTTTGATCTTCTGACTCTCTATTTTCATCAGTTCTTTAACCAGTTAGGTTTTAAAAACATTACTAGAAAACAAACCACTAGCTAAAAATAAGTTCTAAAATATGAAATTACTCTACATACCGATATATAGTCCAGTAATAAATATATATTTTTCTAGATAATAGATGATTCTACTCTCTCTAATGCTAAATAAAAAATAAAAAATAAAAAATCTCTGATACAATAAAAAATTTAATAATATTCATTCACAATTATTAAATATATGGAGTAGTATTTTATATAAATATATATCTATATAAATAACATTATAACTCTTGCGTTACACGAATAAATAAAACTCTATTTTTAAATTATTTTTATTCTTATCATCACTCAGTTTAAATGTGATTTCTATTTGATCAAGAGTGAGATGACTACGGCTCTGCCTCGTTATAGGCATGTCAAAAACTGAAGGCTAAAAGGCAAAACATATCCATCAAGTCATTTTGAGAACTTGACAAATTTTTAATTTCTTATATAATTGGGCAAACTTGTTGATTAAATTATTAGCATATTAATTAAGAATGTATTTGAATAAAAATTTTATTTTAAAAATATTATTTAAAAAAAATTATGATATTTAATTTAATTTTTTTTTTTAAATTTCAAAATGATATTTTGAATTAATCATCCAAATACTAAAAAAATTATTTAATATTTTTTAAACTTAAAAACGATGTTTCATTTCTATTTTAAGTAAATTCAGACATTCTTAAAATTATAATAAATTTAATATTATTCAAACATTTTATTAAAATAATAAATAATTTAAAATTTCATTTTCCTATTTAAAATTAGAAAGAAATGTATTCAGTAAATTCATTTTTTCTTCAAATATTTTGATTATATATAAATTAAATTATAGAATATATATAAATATGTATTTGGATGGTTTCACATGGAAAAGTATTACTGCAAAAGCCTATGCTTTGACAAAGAGATGCCTGAAAAGAAGCAAGAAAAAAAAATGATTGAGAAACAAATTATTATAGATCGGAAGAGCACACGTCTGAACTCCAGTCACCCAAGTCTATCGCGTATGCCGTCTTCGGCTTGGCCAGGGGGGGGGGGGGGGGGGGGGGGGGGGGGGGGGGGGGGGGGGGGGGGGGGGGGG
>CANXYC010877914.1:0-55218 GCA_948193065.1 Aleurites moluccanus | reverse complement strand
AAGCATACTGGGCCATCAAAGAGCTTAATATGGACCTAACAGAAGCAGGCAGGAAGAGACTCCTTCAACTGAGCGAGCTGGAAGAACTGAGGAATGATGCCTACGAAAGTGCCCGTATTTACAAAGATAAAACCAAGAAATGGCATGATAAAAGGCTTATTTTTAAAAAGTTTGAGGAGGGACAACAAGTTCTCCTATTCAACTCCCGCCTCAAATTGTTTCCGGGCAAGCTGAAATCAAGATGGTCAGGACCATTCAAAATTATACAAGTATTTCCCCATGGAGCTGTTGAATTGCAAAATCACGTGGAGGAGCGATTCAAGTCAATGGTCAACGACTTAAGCCCTATCATCCAGACCACACAGTTCAGCTGGTGGAAAAATACCACCTTAAGGATGATTGAAGAACACTGTGGACGTCCAGCTATAAGACGGTAACGAAGCGCTCCTTGGGAGGCAACCCAAGCACAACTCACTGTAAAGTATATTTAATTTTCGCATTTAATTTTTGTTTTGTTTTGTTTTGCATGTGTATGACATACATCCCTGTGTTAATAACCTCTGTGTTGTTGTCTTTAAAAATAAAAAAAAAGGAGGGGGTCCACCTAGAGGTCCAACCGGTTTAGCTAGAACTGGCATTTAGATAGTTTAGCATACAGCTGATGCTCTCTAAGTGTCTGCAAAATAATCCTCAGATGCTCCGCATGCTCCTCCTCACTCCTAGAATAGAAAAGTATGTTTTCAATGAATACAATGACAAACTTATCCAAAAATGACTTGAACACCCTGTTCATCAGATCCATAAATATAGCCGGTGCATTGGTCAACCCGAATGGAAACACCAAGAACTCATAATGCCCATATCGGGTTCTGAAAGCAGTCTTAGGTACATCACCCTTCTTAAACTTCAACTGGTGATACCCAGACCTCAAATCAATCTACAAAAAGTGGCTAGCACCCTGCAGCTGAACAAACAAGTCATCTATCTGAGGCAATGGATACTCGTTCTTCACTGTCACCTTATTCAGCTGCCTATAGTCTATACACATCCTCAAAGAGCCATCCTTCTTCTTTACAAACAATACTGGTGCACCTCAAGGAGAACTACTCAGTCTAATGAACCCTCTATCCAATAACTCCTGCAACTGCACATTCAATTCCTTCAATTCAGCTGGTGTCATTCTGTATGGAGGAATGGATATAGGATCAGTGCCTACATACACCTCAATCTTAAACTCAATCTCTCTATCCGGGGGCAATCCTGGAAACTCCTCACAAAACACATTAGGAAACTCCCAAACTATCGGTATCTGATCAAGATCTACAAAAGACCTTTGCACATCTATCACATGAGCTAAATAGACTGAACAGCCTTTCCCAATCATCTTCCTAGCCTGGATAGCATAAACCATATTAACTCTAAACTCTTATATGTCACCCTGAAACTCAAACTATGGCTGCCCCTCAGGCTGAAACCTGACCTTCTTCTAATAACAATCAATAACTGTCTGATGCCTCGTAAGCCAATCCATATCCAAAATCACATCTAACTCTAATACAGGCAACTCTATCAAATCAGCACGCAATATGTTATCATCAATCTCAATCACACAGTCAGGATAATAAAAGTCCACATCAACACTCTCACCCATAGGAGTAGCAATCATCAAAGGTACATCTAACAATTTCCTTTCCTTATTCAATTTAGGTGCAAAGTGTGGTGACACAAAGGAATGAGTAGCACCAGAATCAAATAAGGCATCTGCAATCTCATTTTGAATCAGAATAGTACCTGTGACCATGTTATCTGATCTCTAAGCCTCCTGGGTGTTGACTGCAAAAACTCTGCCTTGACCCCTGCCCACTGGGGCCTGACTACCACTGGGAGCCTGTCCTCCTCTGCCTCTGCCTCTGTCTGAAGCCTCTCTGCCTACATTCTGACTCATCTATACCATCGACTGAGAAACCATAATAGATGGCTGCTGCTCAGCCTTCAATGGACATCTATTAGCATAGTGGCCCTGCTGGCCACATCTCAAACAAGTACCAATCTGTCTCCAACACTTCCCTCCATGTCTCCGTCCACAAAACCCACAACTAGGAATACTGGGTGTCTATATAGTTGGTCTCAAAAAACCCTAAGAATAAGCAAGTCTTGACTGAACTACTGGCGGTCCCCTACTCTACACACTCCTTCTCTGACTACTAGTTAAAGATCTCTGATCAAACTAAGGCACTGGCTCTGCCTGCCTAGGCTAGGAGTTGCTCTTCCCCCTCCTAACCTGAGATCTTGGACCTCTTTTCCTCTTTTGGTCCCTCTTTGCCCTCTCTGTCTAATACTTCTCTTCCATCTGTATGGCCTTATCAATAACTGTCATCAAAGAAGTAAATTTTGTAGCCAGCAAAGCATTATAAAGTGCAGCATATAAACCCTTCTGAAACATGCTAATCAGATCTGCCTCAGTAGGAACAATATGAGTAGCATACCTACTCAACCTAATGAACTCCTCTGCATACTCCTCAACAGACTTGCTACCTTACTCCAACTGCTCAAAACGAATCAAGTTGCGGGTCTTCACCCCCTCTGTAATAAACTCATCAATAAGCCCCTATCGAAACTCAATCAATATCGATGGATGCTCACCATATAACCTGGGCTCTATCCATGTCGAAAACCAAGTCTATGCCTTTCCTTTTAATAAAAATTCAACTAACTCCACAGCTCTCAACTCAGAACAAGGTAGTCTCCTAACTCCCTTTTCCACCTTCTACAAGAAATCCACAGTGTCACTGCCTCTGTCGCCCTTGAACTCAAGCAGGTTTAGTTTCAGAAAGCTAAACATAGATACACCACCCTCCTCAATGACTCTACGGCCTCCCTGTATAGCAGGCTCTCTAGGAACCCCTACTGGCTACACAGGAGCCGGTGTAACTGGAAAGGCCTCTGGTGCCACAGGTGGGGGCACTGTTGCTGGAACTGGTGGCGGTACATTCTGACGTTCCTGCCTCAAATCAGCCATATCTCTACATAACTTCATCAACCCCCTCATAATCTCAACTCTCCAGGGATCATCGCCCCTCTTTGTATCCTCTGAAGTCCATCGGGATCTGGACGGACCCTCTAAAACTAAAATCTCCCTCACTAAGGACTCATTAGAGGCAACCTCTGCCTCACGGGTATCTCTATCCTTATCATCGAACCTCTTTATAATCTGTCGGGAAAAATGGTAACATACTCAAAATATGATAGAAACGCAGAATAATAACATATAACAGACAATAATAGCAAAAGACGTCAAAGGAAATCCTATGCTCTATGGTTTACTTAATTTTACCTCATTCTGTACTTAGTCACTATTCCTCTGTAATTCAGGTACTATTCTGATACCACCTCTGTCACGACCTATTTTTGGATCGGCGATGGTCCTAGGATGCGAGAGATGCCAATGGCGACCGGCACCCGTAGAACCCAATATCACATTCATAATCTATAACCATCAAATTAATTATCCATTATACTTAATTACCATTCATTCTATCATTCTGTAAGTCTTACTGTAATTTAATGCAATTAGCTGTAACAGTAATTATACCATACCATTTAATCATCACATATCTCATATAATATCATAACATACATATAATTGTTCATATCCTAACTATCCCATACATACCCCTATGGAGCAACTAGATTATGAACATCAAAATACGAAATTCAGAATATATACATCAAATGACAACAAGCAAAAATCCGCGGATGACAGACGACGGGATTCTGCAATCTACTCCCCTTCTGAAATGGTTAAACAAAGAAAAGGTGAGTATATAAGATACTTAGTGAATCTATATGCATCACCAAATAAAATAATAGGTAACAAATGGAATAATGGTGCTAATAGGTCAAGATAAACAATTTACAGAATCTATAACAGGTGACAAAATAGTCAATGAACATATCATATGCTCGGTATCATATGAAAAGACAGATAAAGGGATGGACTGTACGAAATTATACAATCTCCAGTAGAATCAGTATGGACTATATGTGAACATACAGTCTCCAGTAATATCCATATCAGTAAGCATAAGACTGATCAGGTCTTATGTCCAGGACCATGACCCATCCTAGCTAGGGCATTAGTAATATAATGTGCACATCGCAGACAGGATTTTCCCACTACCCTATCGAAGCGGTAGCTCTGTCAAGCCACATTAAGATCAATACAAGGAAACAACATATCAATGGACACCATTATGCAACAATGGTATCCTCCATATCAATAAGCTCAATATCAATCAATCAGTTATCAATAGAATCAGTGGCATAGCAATAGATGATATATGAACAATAACAAGTGGTTTGGTAATCAATAAAGACATGGAACTAAAATTAGCTCGGCTAAAGAAAACGGTAGGTCAATTGGCATGCCAACTGGTAGGCCTATGGAATACAAAGCAATAGGCCACGGCAAAAATAACTATGCATTTAATCAAACACTTGGTGGGCACAAAATGGCAAGCCAATAGGTTAGGTCTTGGTGCAAGTTTGGCTTGCCCATTTCAATCAACAACAAACCATATTGGCAACAATACAATAGTTATCAAATAAACAAGATTAAATAACATAAAATGGATCAAATTGGCATAGGAATTCAAGGCAAAAATCAAGTAAATCCAAGGCAAGTGAATAGTGAATGTGGTTCGGCCAAAATTGAACTTTCAAGGTAGGTTTCCAATTTCAATTCTAAGGCAATATACATATTAAATGATGCATAAAGAACTCACTTAGGCCTTCCAAATACTTTGGAAAATTGATTTCCACCATAATTCTTTAAATGAGGCAATTAGGGCAACTTGACAAATCCTTGAATTCTACACTAAATTAACCATCAATTAGTTACCTAATGGCTTCCAATTAACATATTATAACATCAATTAATATAATCTAACTCTAATCAACATAGCTAAAGCAAACAACTTCAAATAGGATAGGCAATTTGGGCATTTCTATCAAAATGCATCAATTGATGCAATCTAACCTAAAACCCATTCAATTCAACCTTAAAATCATCTAACTAAACCACAAAATTGAACAAAACAACTTCCTTACCTTGATGGAGATTCCACTCGAACCCAATATGCCAATGTTCCTTGATTTCCATTAAGCTTTCTAGCAAAGTAATGGTAGAGAAAGGTAGAATTAGGTTTGTAGTTAGGTTTTCTATCAATTTTCCTTAAGAAATTTGGTTGGAAATTGAAGAAATGGAATGGATGGAGGAAGAAGAAGGTTTCGGCCGAAGAAGTAATGAAGAAGAAAATGATGGCAAATTGTTCTAAGTGTTGCTTTTATACTAAAATCATATGGCAAATTATATTTTGGTCCTTAAACTTTTAAGTAATTAGGTTTTGACCCCAACTTCTTCTGTAATTTATTATGACAATTCTGTCAGAATTTGGATTTTAATGTAGGGAATCAATAAGCTTATTTTAATTTATAATTATTTATAAAAATAGTTTCAGAGTCATTCTGTAACTCCAACGGAATAATTCTTACTATTTACCTTAAAGTTCCTTTTATTTACAATTTTGCCATTGGTTACTTTTTCAGTGTTCCTAAATATTTTTCACTTCTTTCTTTCTACCAAAATTACACATGCATTAAGGTGATATTTTACCCCTAGTCTAATTTAGAAATTCTTCTATTGACCGGACTGCTAATTTCTCAGCTGTGTTTCCGACACCGTCGATTTTCGAAAAGTAATTAGTTCGCTTTCTAACTGTGTCTCTAAAATTATTTCCCATCATTTCAAGACTTTTGAACCACATACTGAGAATTAAATCATGCATATATGTTAGGACTTCTTAGGGTATTACACTCCTCCTCCTCCACCTCTATCTCGTGTTCAAAAGGGCAAAGAAAAGGTTGTTGTATCTTCTCAACCACTACCACCATCTCAGAATGTTCCAACTTAGCCTGCCTCTCAACCCTTTGACCGTGATTGGATTCTCCACTCTCTTAACGAAGAGGAGAAGAAAAGGTTTGCTATCCTTAACACCAATCGCAACATTTTACCTTATAGGTATATAGATTGGGGTGCTTTAGAGAAATTAGGGCTTGCTGTTTCAATTAGGGAAAAATTAGCTGTTGTAAATTGGATGATTATGTCCAACATAAACTATGCCTGTTATCCCTTGCTTGTACAAGAGTTTTCCTTAACTCTTAAGGTGAACACCACTTCGGGTTCATCCTATGGTATTATGACCTTTAAGATCTTAGGTCAATCCTACACCTTATATAGAGTCAAACAGTAGAAATTTTTGGTTTTTCCTATCAAGGACTTGATAACTATCCTGATTTTTTCATTGAATCTGATTTTTGGAAAGAGATTACAAGTTTGGACACACCATTAAACCCTAGAACATCTAAGGTTACCAGCATTTATAGTCCCGTGATCAAGATGTTGTATCACATTATAGCCTACACTATAAATGCGAGAGGGACTAGTTATAATATGATATTGAAATCATATCTTTTTTACTTGTGGTGCATTGAAAAAGGACATAAGCTAACTTCCAATAGATGGCTTACAGATCACTTTGATTCGTTGTCAAAATGGAAGATCGGTGATATTGTTCTTGGCCATTTAATAACCAAAATTGCAGCAGAGTTGATATGAACAAACCCGAACCTTAGGCTTTGTTTTGATCCTGCATCCATCTCATACCAACCCTTACATCATCTTCATGATGAATGCAAGTTTCTAGGTCTTCAAACCTTAGCCAAAATTTCAATTGTGGTCAAAAACTGGGATGAGAAGTATGTCCTTAGGGATAATGTTGCAGTTGATCGACAGGTTTGTGAATCTACTCTAGTTCCTCCTCCACCTGGTTCCTCTTCTGTTCTTGCACCTCAAGACCCTCCAACAGCTTCAGCTTCTTCAGTTCCTCCCCCCTATGTATGTATCTCAACTGGCCTCTCTTATCACATGCTATTTTTATTCACTTGAGGGAGAAGTATTTGCTCAAATTCAACGACTTGATGATCGTATCAGTGAAATTACCTCCACCCAGACTTCCATCAAAGGGGCAATTCATCAACAGCATCAAGAGTTGAATGTCAAACTTAACGAAACTGAAGTTCCTCCCTCTACAACTTCAGAATCAAACGATGCAATCTCAAGTCCAGCTAAAGATACTCCAGCAGCCAAGAATCGACCTTCCTCTAATATTTTTGTTGATGTTGCTTCCACTGGAGCTGAGGCAGCGCTGAGGAAGGAGACCCTCCAGTTGATCCTGCTATTTCTTAGCTTTAGGAATTCTGTTTTGTATTCATTAAGATATTTTTTGGTATTTTTAATCAACTTCTGCAAATTTCAATACATTTTTTTATGTATGATTTGGATATATTGATTTTGAGTTTATGAATATTGTAGTCATTGACATATTAAGTTGATTTTTTTATGCATTTATTTATTCTTGCTTTCACTGATTCTTTTTGGATGCAAATGATATGGTCATTTTGATGAGATTGCCTTGTTCATCTGCATTTTCTCTTAAAACAAGAACATCTCCTACACATTTTTTTTTATTGCTTACAAACAAAGGGGAAGTAAAAGTGCAAACTTATCAATAATGTAATTTAAAATTTATTGGCACACTTTTAGGGGGAGTTTTGTATCATTTTCTCAAAAAGTTTCCTTGGTTCACGTTTTTTTATCCCTTGCACTTAAAGGTTCTTTGTCACCATCAAAAAGAGGGAGATTGTTAGATCTTTAAAGTTCTAACATGCTCATTTTGATGGGTACAAACAATTAACTAAACCTCTAATTATGTTTGTTTGATTATATGTAAGGTTAGAATTTCATATTGCAGGTTGCTGGTATATAGCGCCCGCTACACTATTAAGTAGCCCCCGCTAATTAAGTTAAAAGAAGGAAAAGCCATGAGAAAAAGATTTGTAGCCCCATTACCAGATAAGTAGCGCCCGCGACTCAGCAGTAGCAGCCTTTACAATGTGATCCAGGAGACACAGTAGATGAATAACTTCAATAGCTCCCCATTACTAGTTTTGTAGTCCCCACTACTTAACTACATAGCGCCCGCGACCTATATATGTTTTCGTCGCTACATATGCTGAAGTATGAGTAGCATCTGCTATAAACTTGTTACAGCTGCAAATTTCAAAGATCAGAATGAGCCAAAAGGGTAGTTCCCACTATATTATTAAATAGCCCCCGCTACTTAATATGTAGCTCTCACTACAGGAAGTAGCATCCACTATTAAGAAAACTAAAAAAACACAGAAGTGTCTTGAAGAATTTAGAGCAAAAGTTGCGCCTACTATATTATAAGTATCCCCCACTACTTATTATGCAGTGCCCACTACTCATTGTGTAGCCGCCGCTACAGCTCAAATTCTAGCAAAATATATAGCTTTTGAAACAACTCTGATTTGCATTAAATGCATATTTAATACACTCATACGGCTCTTTTAAGCAAATGACTATTTATATGGGTTGATATGAATTTATTAAAAGAATAATTTATTGTGCATTAATTCATATCTTCAAAGTTTTTAAATGTTCTTGTAATTGTCCTCGCCTATTCAACTTTTGAAATATGTCTCTACTTAAATTCGAGGATGAATTTTCTTAAGGGGAAAGAATGTAATATCCCTGATCTTCTATCCATTGTTATTAACGAGCTAACTTAGTTAAGGTTCCTTAGATTAATGACATCAACTCTTACCTATACATGTCTATATGTTCCTCATGCATAAAATTAAATAAGTATTATGTTTCATACTACATGCATTCAGGTTAAGTGAGCTAGACCTTGATGTATGACCAAATATGATATGGTTAGATTAAACTTAAGATGTTATATGATAAGTTAAGATTAATTATGTGTTATACATATATGGAGAATTATTAATCATAAGGCTTGAATGGATGAATTATTATGGAAGGTACCTAATATAACACCCTTATATTTAAGAAATGCTAAGACCATGTTATAAGAGCCTAGGTTAGGCCAAGTCATCAATTAAAGGTGAACCAATAGGTAATTAAATTCATTTAGTTGATTAAGCAATTAAATATTCACAACATCCTAAATTTAGGTGACTTAATTAAATAACTATATGTATGAATAACTTAGGTTAGTGAAAAATAAAATCAACTCCTAATAGACATGAAAAATTAATTTCATAAGTGATTTAGAGGTTACTAATATGAAATTTAAGAATCATAAGTTACAAAACTATGAAAATAGCAAAACTAATCCATGTTATGTTTATGAACATGTGAAATCCTAACTTAGTTAAACATAATAAGAAGTAAATTTGAGACCATAGAAAATTAGAATTTAATAGGTTAAAATATATTTTGAATGAATTAAAACTCATTTGGCAAGTTTGAAAAGTTTCATACATGAAAAATAATAAAAAACATTGAAAAGTGTAGAATTTCAAAATTAAAAGTCATGCCACAATAGCTTGTCAAGGATATTTGACCTACTCAGAAATTCAATAGTTGAGAAAATGATATACGGTTACAAATGTGAGAGAAATACTATAAACTTTATTCATAACTCAATTCCATTAGGAAAATAATAAGGGGGAGAAAATAAGATTGGAATAGAGATTAGACTCACAAGTAAATAGTCTATAGCCTAACCCAAGTTTGCTATTTTTTCTATTGATTGCCACGAAATTTGCTACAACCTTCAGTATATTATGCACTGAAAATTATAAGGTAAAATTAAGTCTGCATCTCTTTTTTTCATATTCTCCAGGAAAAAATTTTGGATTTTTCCAATCTGGACTGGTTAATTTTGATTGCTTCGATCAGGTCGCTGTCTGACCCCGCAATCTTCTTGCTATTAAGGCCACCAATTTATTGTTAGGCACCTCCTTGAATTCCAAAATTTCCTCAGCCGTAGCCAACCAGTCCATAAATTCTTCTGGTTGGATACTTCTATAAAACTCTTGAACATCTGTACTTATCCATTTTTCCAATGCCTAAAATCATCCTCAACTGGTCTACGATGTCTTTGTGGAGTTTCCCCTCTGAACTATTATCATTCTCAGTTGGGTCACCATATCCCTCCTCATGTTCATAGTCCACACCCCTTCTAATGGCATTCCTTTCACCTTGATTCCTCAACAACCCATCTATTTGTTAGGTTAACAGTTCCATCATTTGCATCAAATGTTCCTCTATTTGGTTTATATGTCGCTCTATCTGAGTTGCTGGATCACGATAATAAACCTCTTCTACAAGTACAGTTTGGCGTCCTCTCTTTAATGGCATGGTTTCAAGGAAAGAGCGCAATCTCTGATACCAACTAACATAGAGAAAGCCTTATAAGATTTTGTTGATTTTATAATGAATACCAGAATAATAGGAATTAAAGATCGTTGATTCAAAAGAATGCCAAATTTTGGAATACTTTCAAAAAGAAAGATTGTTTTATTTCAATCAAAAGCACCCAAACCCAAAAAGGCTTACAAAATATATAGTGGGAATAGTCTTCAGAAATCCTAGGAGTCTAATATGGTAATTTATTCTGAAAAGGAAATAAATCACAATATTTACATAAATAGGAAAATAAAACATAACAAAGGCAATGCATTAAAAGGTGCCCTAAAATAAGTTTCCTACAAAAGTAAATAAGGAAATAAAAGTTACCAAAAATGAATTTAAACCCCTAAATTGCTAAAAAGGAAGGCCATATGAAATAATTTAGTCAAAATATGTCATCAGTGATCGCCAAAGGTGATGAATTTGATTTGTTGCGTCATTCTTCATTAGGCTAGGTCCAAGTCAGGCCAATAACTAAACACCTCCAGTGGTCCATTTCTTTTCCTTTAACCCTTGTGCATGGTCAAACTAGCCGATAAACTTCAGGGCTTACATATATACATTATTCTCTCCTGGGTACAGAAAATTTGACCTTGAATTTGTTATACTCGCCTGTGGGATGATCTTTGGAAAATTGTCTTTGGTAAAGACTGCCCAGACAAAGTCAACAACTTCAAACTCAACATGGCGACACTTCTTATCAACATCTTGTTTATATTTAGAATTAGATTGTTGGATATGATCATGGATAGCCTTTTGAACATCTTGCAAGTTACACACAAAATCGGTTGCCTTACCATGAACCTTGATAGCACAAGGCAAAGGCAACAATCCCAATAGTCCCCTAGGAACAATAGAATAAACCACTTAGAAGGGGTTATACCTTATGCTTCTATTAATGGCATGATTGTGAGCAAATTCAGCTTGGCATAACTTTTGGTCCTAACTCTTCACACACTCGCCTACTAAATAACGCAGCAAATTTCACAAAGACTGATTAACAACTTCAGTCTAACCATCTGTTTGGGGATGATAAGTATAACTAAACTTCAACTATGTGTTAACCGTCTTCCATAGGATATGCCAAAAATAACTTAGAAAGTGGGTATCTCTATCATAAATGATAGAAGTGGGTAGTCCATGAAGATGCCAAACTTCACAAAAACACAATTTAGCAACTTTAACAGCATTTGTGGTCTTTTTGCAAGCAATAAAATGAACCATCTTAGAAAAAGGATCAACAACCACAAAGATGGAATCATTACCTCATTGTGTTTGTGGTAACCCCAATACAAAGTCTATGCTAACATCCATCCAAGGTTAATAAGGGACTGGTAAAGGCATATATAACCCATCATTAGAAGTTGTGCCTTTGGAAACTTGGCAAACCTGACACCTCTGCACATACCACTCTACCTATTTTTGAATAGTTGGCCGAAAATAAGAATCATGAACCAATTTGAAAGTCTGATCTCTGCCAACATGACCCTCTCCATATAGCTCCTTTATAATTTGCAAACGCAAACTACAATCTGGGATGCACAAATAATTACATGCAATAAAAAGTCTGTCTTTTCTCTAGCCTACACCATTTCTAAGATAGGAGAGAAATACGGATCAGCAGCTAACAAATCATGAAAAGAATCAAATCCAAGTACCTCAACTGTTATTATAGTTAATAAGCTCCTCCTGTGACTTTAGGCATTCGTAACTCAAATAGTTACTCCTGCCTTATGTTTCACAACAAAAGCAAAATGCAACAAATATACAACCCATGGCACATGACATGAGACACCTTATCCTACCTATTGAGATGCTTTAAGGCCTCATGATCAGCATACAAGACAAATTCACATTGGAACAGCAGCTGACAAATCAAGAAAAGAATCAAATCCAAGTACCTCAACTATCATTATAGTTAATAAGCTCCTCCTGCGACTTAAGGCATCAGCAACTCAGTTAGTTACTCATGCCTTATGTTTCACAAAAAATGTAATATGCAATAAATATGCAACCCATGGCACATGACGTGATGACACCTTATCCTACCTATTGAGATGCTTTAAGGCCTCATGATCAGCATACGATACAAATTCACATCGGAATAGATAATGCCTCTAATGTTTGATGGCTTGGGCCACCGCATAATACTCCACATCATAGGTGTTGTAGTTGAGTTTGGAACCTGATAACTTCTCACTAAAGTAGGCTATAGGCCGATTATTCTTGCTTAACAATGCTCCAATGCCTACTTTAGAAGCATCACTATGCAGCTCAAAAGGCTAGGAGAAATCAAGAAGGACCAAAATTGGTGCAGTGGTAAAGCGTGTCTTGGTAAGCTAGAATGCCTTTTTTGGCCTCATCAGTCCATTAAAATTTTTCACCCTTCATACAATCAGTAATAGGTGTTATGATGCTGCTCAAATGAGGTATGAAATGCCTAAGGATGTAAGCCTATGAAAGCTATGAATTTTAATGAGTATGCGCAGTTGAGGCCATTGCCTTACTACTTCAACCTTGGATTCATTTACTTAAAACCAGTCTCCTAAAATGAAACACACATTTCTTCACTGTTGCATAGAAATTCTCCATGAGAATGACACGCAAAACTTCCCAAAGCTACTAAAGATGTAATTTTGTGTTAGCACGATAAATTATAATGTCATCAAAATATACAACCACAATTTTCCTAATGAAGGGCCTTAAAGACTGGTTCACCACTCGTATAAATGTGTTAGGGGCATTAGATAAGCTAAATGGCATGACTAGCCACTCGTAGAGACCTTCACGTATTTTAAAGGCTATGTTCAACTCATCTCTAAGCCTTATGTGAATCTAGTAATACCAGTTCTTCAAATCCAACTTAGAAAAAATAGTAGCCCCACTAATCTGATCAAGTAAATCATCCAAACAAGGAATAAGAAATCAGTACCTAACTGTGATTTTATTAATGGCTCGACTATCCATACACATTTGCCACCTAATGTCACGACCCAAGTTGGGGTATGACGGTCCTAGGATGCAGGAATAGTCAAAGACGTCCAACACTAATAGAACATTATTAGTACAGTTCCAATTATCCAATAAATACCAATAACATAATCATTAAGCATATTTAAATTATAACAGTCAAGAAATATATATATTCCAATATACATTATGATATTTATACAGACTACTCTGTTAATTACCAGTTATTACATACCATGGAGCTTATCTAGAAAAGTAATTTTATAGAGAAGTATTACAGTAATTACATTACAAAATGTACTCTGGTTCCTCGAAGAAGAAATTGGGAACCAAGTCACTGCTCCTATCCTTAAAAGTTTAAGCACTACAGGGTGAGTATAAATACTCAATGAGCTCAATACATAATATAATAAGAATAGGGTAAGGTAATAGTAAAGGATAATATGTACAGTGTCAAAGAAAAGGGAGTGCACACTAATGTCCATAAAGTATAGCACTAATAATGATAAAATAGATTGTGTCAATAATAAAATTAATTGTCAAGTCTGTATGTGGAAGTGACAAACAAAGGGGCCAGTAACAGTAACAGTGAGTATCAATAAAATATATAAGGCAGGTCAGGTCTTATGGCTAGGACAAATCCCTTCCCAGCTAGGGTTCTGGACTATTAACACTGTCCAGCAGGTCCCTGTGCACAATGCCGATGGATTTTATCCACTACCCCATCGATCGGGTAGTTCTGTCAAATACACCTTTAAAAGGCATAAAAAAATATGTATCATCAAAAAAAGAATTTCAAAGGATAAGATATAGTAACAGTATGAAAAATAATAGTATCAATCTGTGAAATAGTATGTATGATCAATGTAGCAGTTATCGGTACAATAACAATTACAGGGGTTACGATGGTAACAATAAACAAGTTTTGGTTCATTATCATCAAAAGCATCCAATGCCATATATACTAGTGCCATTGGCTAACCAATATCGCTATTGACAATAGCATTGGCTAAGGTAACAAAGGAAGAAACTTTGGTTTAGGCATTTCATCGAACAGTTGATGTGCAACTTTCAATCAACAATTTGGCATGGTTTTGGTGGAAACTTAGTATTGCCCAAACATCAATTCAAAGGTTCACAATGAGAAGAATTCAACCAATAACTCAAAGGTCACAAAGAACAAACATTTAGGGACTAAATTCAATGATGATATCAAAGGAAATAAAGTAAAATTTTCAAAGGAAAATCCAATATGAGGTTTGTCCATGTAGGGGTTTCTCCATTTCAATTCTATAATTCATTTTAACATAATAAACAAGTAAATGGGAGTATATTGAACTCATCTAATGACTTAGATAGCCACAATTCCACTATGAACAACAATTTCTCCTATAGTTGGCTATTTGAATACTTTATAGCAACCTTGAACTCTACACCAATATAACCATCAATTTAGATTCCAATAGTGGTAAAAACACTTATTCTAAATAAATTAAAGATTATACAACACTAATTCAAGATTTGGAATTTGGCATAATCCAATTAGGGTTCCAAAATTGGGAATTTCTTCAATTAATGTAAATTGGTGCAACTGGTTGCTAAAACCATGATATTCATCATCTAAATCATCTATTTAAACCTTCAAATGGAAGAAAACTTCAAGCTACCTCACTTGGTGGATGAGCTGAAACCTTTTGGTGAAGAATTCCAAATTTTCTTTTGTTGCCTTGAAGAAATTTGAATGGAATAAGATTGATTTTAGGTTGGATTCAAGTTTTTCTATGGTTTTTCCTTGAAATTTGAATGAAAAATTGGTGGATAACATGTTTGAATGGTTCGGCCAAGAAGAAGAATATGAAGTTTGGTTGGAAAATATCCTCAGGCATGTATTTATATGCCAAAGTTTAGGGTATTTACACTTTAGCCCCCAACACTTTCCTTATTTGTACTTTTACTCGATAACTTTCTATAATTAATTTTGTTGTTCTTGTTTAGAATCAAATATTAGTGTGGGGAGTGAAAAGGCTTATTTTAGGCTGTCCTATAATATAAAATTACTATGGGTCAAATTTTGAGTTTTAGACTACAGGTTTCCAAAAATGCTCCTAAAGTTGTACTTATTTACAGTTTTGCCATTCTATTAATTTTCCATCTTCCATAACACTTTTACATTCTTTATTTTTATCAATAAATAACATTATTTTATTGTACTTATTATCCATAGGTCTGTATTAAATAACTTTAAATTTGGTGGTGAACTAACTCTTCAGTCTGGGTAATTATTACCGGTGTTATCAGACCGATAATCGAAATTTTAAGGTGTTACACCTAACTGTCATTTTTTAATGGCTCGACTATCTACACACATTCGCTATGTTCCATCCTTCCTTGGAGTTAGCAATGTCAAGACAACACCATGTGAGGCCTCGCCTGGTAGCAGTGCCACTATAGATCCGGTGATCGCCCATCTCCATTTTCGAGGCTTCTTTCTCACATTGCCAGAATAACTGGTCGGCTAAAGGTTTTGTTTCTCAATTCACTGAAAAGTTTGTTTTAATTCTGTTTTGAAGCTTGTTCTAAGTTCAAGACTATTTTAAAAATGAATTTCGAGGAGTCACCACCTTAATTTTATTTTCGTTGGGATAATATAAGGAAAAACCCAAAAAAATGACTCCAATTTAACTTGTACAATGGATAAAATCGCTAGACTTTCTAATGGATCTAAGTTCAGGGACTAGTTTTTTATTTAAGAAATTATTGACTTGGCTTAAAATTGGTACTAACTTAAAACAATGAGTTCATTAATTTAAAAAGATGCTAAAACATGTAAATAAATCATTACTTGAAAGCAGTACATGAATGTAAATCAATTCTACATTTTATTTAGAGTTAAGGTATTAAGTCTTACCCTTATAGGTTCTAGGTTAACCACAGAAGCCTCGATACACCAGTCCGATCGGTGGTATTAACTCTAGCCCTTATGGGTTCTAAGTCAATCACAAATCTGTCCAGTAGGACTGAGGGGAGAGAGATAGGGGAGATTAGGTGGCAAAGAGGAAACACTGATGAATATTAAGGGTGAAAAGGAGAGGGAGGTAGGCAATGGTGGTGATGGTGCGAGCAAAAGCAAGAACAGTGCAAGCTTTAGTAGACAAGGGTGAAAGAAATGTGAGGAAATATATCTGAATTTTGTATATGTGTGAGGAAGGATGTTTAGATTTTTTGGATTTGCAACTCTATATTGGAACGTGCCTACGTATCCCTTCGAATTGGAATCAAAAATCCGACATAGTTAGCTTTTCTTGCGAGGGGATTCTAGTATGTTTGGAAAATAGGTTTGACTTTCGGTAGAGTTGAAGGCTGGGTTTTGGGTCGGTTCCATCCCTCAATCTTACACTAAATAAATATCCTAATCCTGGGAAAATATACTTTATATCTTCCATGCAGATTTGCATATCGGGGGGCAGTCAAAGTGCATTGCTGAACCAGAGTTTCATCTTTTGGTGTTGGCAACTAGGAGCTGGTTTGATTACTTGATTTTATTAAATTAATCTAAGGAAGATTAATTTAGGGCACTATTTTTCACGACCCATTTTCGGATCGTGACGGTCCTAGGATGCGGGAGATGCCAATGGCGACTGATACCCGTAGAATCTAGTATCACATGAAAAATCTATAACCATCAATTAATTATTCATTTTACTTAATTACCATTTATTCTATCATTCTGTAATTCTTTCTATAATCTAGTGCAGTTGGCTAAAACAATCATTATAATATGTCATATTATCATCATATACCATAAAATATTATCACATACATATACATGTTCATTTCCTAACTAACCCATACATACCCCATGAAGCAGCTAGAACATGAACATCAAAATACAGAATATATATAATATTTACATTAATCAGCAATAAGCAGAAATCCTCGGATGTCTAAAGATAGGATTCTGCAGTCTACTCCTCTCCTGAAATGGTTAAACAGAGAAAAGGGTGAGTATATGAGATACTCAGTGAATCTATATACATCGCCAATAAATATAATAGTAACTGATGGAACAATGATATCAATAGGTTAATATGAACAGTTTACAGAATCAATAACAGAGGGCGACAGTATAGTCAATAAACATATCATAGGTTCAGTATCATATGGAAAGACAGATAAAGGGATGGACTATATGTAAACATACAGTCTCCAGTAATATCAATATGGACTATATGTGAACATATAGTCTCCGGTAATATCAGTATCAGTAAGCATAAGACTGATCAGGTCTAATGGTCAGGACCATAACCCTTCCCAGCTAAGGTATCAGTAATACAATGTACACATCGCCGACAGTATCTTCCCACTACCCTGTCAGAGCGATGGCTCTGTGAAGCCATATTAGGGTCAATATAAGAATGAAACAGATCAACAGATACCATTATGCAACAATGGTATCACCAATATCAATAATCTTAATATCATTCAAATTAAGTATTAATTCAATCAATAACATTGCAGTATATGATATACATTCAATGATAATTGGTTTGGTAAACAACAAAGGTATGGAACAAAAGTTGGCTCGGCAATGGAAATCGGTAGGCCAATTGGAATGCCAATGTCACTAGCGATGATGGCATTCAAATGATAGGCCTATGGAAGACAAAACAATACGCCAAAGGCAAAAACAACTAGGCATTTTGTCAAATACTTGGTGGGCAACATTGAATGGGAAAAATGGCTAGGTTTTTGGTGCAAGGTTATTAAAGACCATTCAACCAACAATCAATCCACATTGTTAACAACACAATAGGTATCAAATATACAATATTAAACAACATAAAATGGATCAAAATGGCTAAGGAATACAAAGGAAAAAACAAAGAAAAATCTAGGCAATGAATAGTGTCA
This sequence comes from Aleurites moluccanus, assembly GCA_948193065.1. Taxonomy (NCBI): domain Eukaryota; kingdom Viridiplantae; phylum Streptophyta; class Magnoliopsida; order Malpighiales; family Euphorbiaceae; genus Aleurites; species Aleurites moluccanus. The sequence continues at coordinate 36,974 of CANXYC010877914.1, read as the reverse complement.
ATGAATTCGGCCAACATGGTGTTTTTCCATATGGTTTCCAAATCAAATTTCAATGCTTAGAACATGTCAAATGATGCATATAGAACTCACCTAAGGCTTCCAATTGCTTTGAAAAATTGATTTTCACCCAAAAGCTTCAAAGGAGGCAATAGGCACAACTTGTGCAACCTTTGTTTTCTACACCAAAACAACCATCAATTAATCATCTAATAGCCTCCAATTAATATATTCTAAGATCAATTAACACAACCTAACACTAATTCATTAAACTTAATCATACAACTTCAATTAGGTTTAGTAAATGAGGGATTTCTATCCAAATGCATCAATTGATGCAATCTAACCTAAAACCCATTCAATTCAATGTCTAAATCCTCTAAATAAATAATAAAATCAAACAAATCAATTGGTTACCTAAAATGGATGAAGTAGCCGAAATGATGAAGTCCAAGATTCTTGATTTCCTTTAGCTTTACAAATGAGAAATGGATGGAAATGGTTGAATCAAGATTGGTGTTTAAGTTTTCTATGAATTTTTGGTTGGAAAAATGAAGTAGAAATGGAGGAAGAAGGAAAGGAAGGGTTTGGCCACACCAAGCATGAAGAAGAAAATGGAGAAATTTTTCTAAGGCTTTTATATAAAATCATAATGGCTAATTATATTTTAGTCCTTAAACTTCTAAGTAATTATATTTTGACCCCAACTTCTTCTATAATTTATTCTGACAATTCTGTCGGAATTTAGATTTCAAAGTGGGGAATGAAAAGGCTTATTTTAATTTATAATTATTTATAAAAATAATTTCAAAGTCATTTTGAAACCCAGACAGACTCATTTCCACTATTCCCCTCGAAGTTTCATTTATTTACGATTTTGCTATTAGTTACTTTTTCAATGTTCCTAAATTTGTTCACTTCTTTATTTTTACCAAAATTACACATGCATTTATGTGATCTTTTACCCCTGCTCAAAATCAGAAATTCATCTGTTGATCGGACAGTTAATTTCTCGGCAGTGTTCCCGACACTGATGATTTCTAGAAAAGTGTTTTGTTCGCTTTCTAACTGTGTCTCTAAAATTATTTCTCATCATTTAAATGCCTTTAAACCACATATTGAGAATTGAATCATGTATATAAGTTATGACTTTCTAGGGTATTACACTATTGGTCGTCTTCAAGTCTTCAAAATCTAAGGAAGACTTTGAAAAGGTGGTTTTGGACCTAGAGAAGGTAAAACCTTGAGAGAGTTGCTTGGAGGAAGAGAAAATAGAGCTTCTTGAGGAAATTTTGACTCAATAGCAAGGTGTCTTTTGAAATGGAGAGGTGAGGGACTATTTATAGAGGCCTGAAGGGTATTTTGGTCATTTGATTTAGGCCAAATCTAGCGAATCTGCCGATGTGTTTGGTGGCTGACACCAGACATACTGGTGCCACGAAGAGCTGAAGAGGGTGGATGACATAAAGTCACTGGCGGACCCACCAATGTGTGTGGATAATGCTGCCACTATGCCTACTGTCTGACACCAGGCATATTGGCGAATCCGTTAGAGGATTAGGCCTGTGTGGCGAGTCTTCACATGCATCCAATTTTCATCAGATTGTTCTTTTTTTCATTTTTCAAGCCTTCAGTGGCCTAATTAGATCCGATGTGAATCCGTTTGAAGTCTAGGGGTGCAAAATTCGATGTTCACATACAAGGACTCAAACTCTTCTTAATGTATATCCTGTGGCCATTAGCTCTTCCACTTGTCTTTACAATTCCTTATGTTCACTAGGACTCATTATGTAATATGGTCTATTTGGTAATGTTCCACTTGGCTCTAATTCAATTTGTTGTTGAATATCCTTGAGAGGCGGAAGACCATCAGGTAGATCTTCAAGAAAGACTTCCTAAAACTCAATAATTATAAGGGTTGTTATAAGAGGCATGCTCATTTCTACCCTTACTTCCTTTTCTACTACTTTCCCAATCAACACATACATTATTTCTGACTCTTGTATTTCCTCATCAAACTTGGTTAATGATAATAGATTAGTACTGTCCCAGAAGACTTAGATTTATCTGACACCTTACTAGGTATTAACATAATCTTTGTATTCCCAAACATAAAACTATGGGTATTACCCCTACCATCATGCTGCATATTCCTATCATATATCCAAGGCCTGCTTAATAATAAATGAAATGTATTCATGGCAAGCACATTACACCATACTTTGTCTTTATATTTTGTAACAATAGAAAAAGAAACTAGAGCTCGTTGGGATACAGTTACCTCACTTTGCTTTTTAAGACATGACATCTTGTATGGTTTAGGATGTTTTTATGGCCTGATGTTCAACTTCTGCATTGCTTTTGAAGAGGCAATCTTTTCACATCTACCATTGTTAATGATAAAGCAACATACCTTATCCAAAATAATGCAAGTAGATTGAAAGATGTTATACCGCAACCAATCATCCTCCTCTACTTTGGATGTGAGACAAGATCTTCTAGTTACTAATGCCACCCCAGTGTCTCCAATTACTAGCTTTTCGTAAACTGGTTCTATATCAAATTTAGGCTCACCAATAACTTTTGCATAATCATCATCATCCTCATCAATTTGAACAGAAAGTGCCTTTTTGCCTGGTGTCTTTCTGCAGGGTTAATTTCATTATGGCCCGCGTATATTATAGTGCTCCAACTTTATTTGTTACTTAAAAATATTTGAACTTTATAAACTGGTCACTTTAAAGTAATTTCGTCTAATTTGTCATCCAAATACTAACAGAATGTTGACATGGCTTCACAACTCAACATTTTCTTAAATTTTTTAGCCATGTCAGCTATTCAAAATAGTCACTTCTTTCTAGTGTGCATATGCCTCCAAAGAACTCTGCGCTATCGCTACTACCTCCACCGCCACTAAAGCAACCACCTTTCCATGCTCTATCCTTTTTCTCTTTCTAACCTTCATTTTCATTTCTCTTCTCTCTTTCTCTCTCTCTCTCTCTTCTTGTTACTCTCTAACTCAAACCCATCTTTTCTAAATCTTCAAAGTAATCTTCAAGCTCTCAAAACTAAAACAATTTACAAATAAAAGCATGATTAAACAAAAATTAAAAACACCTAGATCAATACATATATCGAAATTGGAATGTTTAAAAAATTGAAACCTAACTAAGATAAGCAGTGGGTTTCATTCCGGCGGAGGGTTCCTTCACAAAGACCTAAATCAAGCTAATCTGGGTATTTGAGTTTAAAATTTAATAATGGGTTTTGATTTATTTTTATACAGAGAAGCAAAATAAAAAAGCAAAACAAAAATTTCATTAGGAAAATATTATTGTGATTACCGCGAAAAGGAATTTCAAGATACTCTATTTCCTCGTAAACATCATCTTCAAAGCTCCTCTCACCTCTACGTCAAATCCCTCTAGTACACCTCTCTCAAATCCACAGGTATATCCAATTATCAACCCTTTCAAATTCTTTCTATATATAGATTTCGAAAACTATTATGCAAATAATGCTTTCTTTTAATCAATATTGAATTGCAGACCCTAATCAAGGTTACACCGATGGTGGCAGCGGCTTTAATAAGGGATTCTGTAATCATTTCATCAAAACGGTATTCTTTGGAACAGAGGAAAAGGGGATTGATTAGAGGTAGTAGTGGAAAAGGGAATTTTTGGAGACATTGATGTAGACCATAAAGAAGGAAAAAGAGATTCAAAAGGAGAAATAATATTTACAAGAATAATATTGAAGCAAACTGGGATAAATGGTTGTTGCAGTTTATGGATTTTATCGGTTTCCCCTGTTTTTCCTGTTTCTTGGGTTGTCATTGACTTAGATTTCTTGAACATAAAGACTTGAAATCTCGGAGCTAATTTGAGCAGAGAGACTGGAGATTGAGGTTTAAAGATGGGTTCAATAGGCAGGATCTTTCTTTTAGAGAGAAGATTAGTAGGAGACATAAAAACGGTTGGTGGTGAAACATTTTGTTGGGTATTGTCGGCTTTGTTGGGCGAGTTTGCTATCGGTGCCTAATGGGGGGGGTGTTGTTAGTTTCACATTTATTGTTGTCAAAATCAAGCAAAGTAAGCTCTAATTCAAAGAAAGAGTCTTCCTCCTCATTGAACTCATCATTTATGTCGACCACAACGGTCGCAATCTGGGTGGTATCACTATTTTCATAAGAGGGTCAATGATAATTGTTGTTTTTGGTGGTGGTGGTGGTGGTGGGTCTCTAAAACTTGAGGAAATAGAGAGCTTCCATAGTGAAATGCAACAAAAAATTACAGAAAGAGAGAATTAGGTACTTGTTTATTATTAGATTTTTAGGGTTAATTTCACTGAGAGTCCTTAAAGTATTGACTAATGCATATTGTGGTCCTTAATCTTTAAAACGTAACTCAAAAATCCTTAGACTTTCAATTTACTTTCACTGGCAGTCCTTAACTGCCCAAAATTAATGTTATTTTTATTTTAACCCCCAAAAGTCTTTTTCTTTTTTCAAAGAAATCTGAAAATCCCCTTTTCTTTATAACTTGGCTCTAATACCATTCAAGGTGAGCATTCTCTCTCTTTAATCAGTCTAGTAAGAGGCGGAATTACAAAGAGCTACTCCTAAAGATCTTCAAAGGGTTTTTCTTTTATTTATGATTTCTTTCAGTTTCTTATACTCATTGTGATAGCGAGAGCTGGCAACAAAATCCAAAGGGCCTTTGTTTATGAGGAAAAAATCCTCAAACTCACTTTGTCTAAGAGTCAACTCTTCTAAATTTTTAAACAGTTTGTCTATAGAATTATTTAGAGAGACTAAACGATCTATAATAAAATTTAATAATCCTATTACTGGATCCTTGCCTACACCGTGATCTAGGTGATGACAATTAGGATAAGAGCAATCCGAAGAATTACTGGTCATCCAATAACCATGCAAAAGCACTAAGTCTTTTTAGATAATGAAATTTATTAAATTTAAGTTCTTGGTCTAGAAAATTTTTAAGTTCAATGTCTTCTTTTGTTAGGCCTTTCAAGTCCTTCAATCCTTCCTATAGCAACAGGTAATTCTCTTATTCTTTGTTCATATAAAGTAAAGAAAGGATCTTGTAGTCTAAGACTGGCACTCAACTTTTTCCTCCTAACTTGAGTTAAAGCTAAACCTTTAAGCCAATTTCTATTAGCAGATCGGTTGGAAGACATAAACGTTTAAACATAAACTTAAAACATTTATAATATATATAACCTTTGTAAACCAGGTCCACTAAGCTTATGCAACGGCTTTAGCCCTCTTTCTAAGATCATCACCAGCAATACCTTCAGAGAGGTATGGAGGATATGACTTACTACCCTTTCCTGGTTATGTCTTACTGCAACACTACTGGATATCAGAATGTTTTAAAGGATGAAAGGTATATGGAAACAAAATTATCATAAAGATAAAGACTTGAAAATTTTCTTAAAGAAACTCTGTATTTTATTTCACTTCCCTTTTTCAATAAGCTGAAGAGGTATATATAGATTTTTTACAAACGAAACTGGTGTCTATATTACTATTTGCCAGCTCAAAAGAAAAATAATTAATACAATACAATAATTAAGATAGGTAGCTAGAATAGAATGTCAGCTTTACAAAACTACAAAAATGTATGGACAGCTAGTGCCTCTGATATTGTTCTCTAGTTGTATTCAATACAATAATTAATTAAAGAGAAGGACTGCTTTAATTTTATAGCTAAGGAGTCCTTATCTAGAGATAAGTTCTTTTCATCGAGCACCACAATTGTTAAAGCTATTTTGGATGACAATGCTTTAATACTTGCAGCCACTTCTGAAAAGCAATTCCTCATTTATCATGCTGAGACTGACATCATGGATGACATTTTGATAACTCCATCTGTGAGTTGCTGACTGGGGCATCCATGCTTTCTCTTAGTTTTACATAATCCCTAGCCATCTCTTCTGCAACACGTTGCTTTCTGAACTGAGCAACCTTCTTCCAGACCTTCATAGTTTCAGGTTGGAAATCCAGACTTGGATCTAAATCCAATAGTCTCAAAAATAATTTTTGTGCTTCTTCTCATCCCTTAATAATGGACAATACTCATGTAATGGGAGTATATTGAGACTAGATAGTAACAAATATTTTACCATCTCCGAGAAGGACATAATTGCTTGCATAGATTGCCTTCTCTAGGCTAGCTCTGAAATTTTCAATTCTCACATCTTGGGTAATAATCTTGTTTTCTTTATACATGTTAAAATAAAAATTTAAGTTTTGATTATTAACCTTCTATGGGTCAACAAATTCCTTAGCCTTAACAAGACAGAGATCCCAAATTTGATAAGGATAATGAACAATTTCATCCTCACCATAATCCATAATTGTGCTAATAATATAACTGGTAATTATTCTTGAGTCTTTACTCAAAAACTTTAAGGATTCCTACACAACAATTGGAAGTGATTTACACAGATCATTATCGTTTCTATTGATCTTATTAATTTCTGTTAGTCCTGCATCTGTGTAGCAGAGACTATCTTTCATCATTTCTGAGGAAATTCTCAAATTTAGACCTTCATATCCTTGCCAATGGATGTATGGATGTAACATAGAACACTCTTTAAGAGAATGAACTATCAAGTCCACCCTTTTAATCTTTCTGGTATAGGCCACTTCTGGCGGAATGAAATCATTTCATGAAAAATTTTATCCCTTTCCATTTCTAACAGAAGGAAATCTTCTTCATCCTTTTTGTGAATTTCAAGCTATTTTTCTAAATATGAAATATATGAAACAACTTCATCTACAAAGTGTTGTAGTTGCTGGAAGGTTTTTTTAGCTAATCCTCCATGCAATCCAGAACACAACATAGATCCATCTTTTGAAAAACCATAATCGTACTTTATAAAGTACCAGGCATTTTCATCCTTGCAGATATTTGAAGCCTCAGGGTTATCTACTCTCATGATCTTCTTGAATTCTTCATGAATGTCATCAGATTCATTTTCGGATTCTTTCATTGTGATTTTCCTAGGAGATTGTTGGATTTCCTATTTTTTGAATTCAGTTATTCCAAAAACAATATCCCAATTTAATTCATCACAATCAGGATTCTCATCATCAAAGCTTTTATTAGCTTTATCCTCTTGACGAGTTTGGTTTGGAATCTGTGAAGATTCACTGGCCTTTCCACTAGCCTTGTGTTTATGATCTGACATATCACTAGAGTTTTTACAACTCTCTTCTTGTAAAAGAGATTGATTTGGAACTTTTAATCATTCACTAGCACGTTCACTAGCCTGTTGATTTGGAATCGATAAAGATTCACTAGCACTTTCAGAAGCCTCTTGGTTTAGAACTCGAGATTCCTTGAAACTTCCACTGGCCTTTTGGTTTGGAACCACTGAAGGTTCACTAGCATTTCCACTAGCCTTTTTTGAGCCATCATGGCTACCCTCCTGTGAAAGAGTTGAGCATTGCGGCCTTCCTATAGCGGCCATTTCTCCTTCATCCTTTTGATGAAGTTCTTCTCTGAATCTTTTTATCTGTTCAGGAGTAAGGCCAAGTTTTTTGGCTACTTTTTCATAAAAATCTTCAAGGACTCGCGCTTCTGGCGCCAGAGGATTTTTCTCTTTATTCTTTTGAATCAAGGATTTCTCCTTTGGCTTTTTATAAGCCTTTTTTAAACTAACCAATTCTTTCAAACTCACTGGCTTCTTCTTAGGACATTCTGTAGAGATATGTTCTTGAGATTTACATATCCAGCACATAACATCTTTCGATGCTATAGTTTTTCTTTTTGTTCTTGAAGAACCAGAGCCATCGATCTTGGAGTATACTCCCTTTCTCAACATTCTTTATGCACTATTTTCTAGTGTGACCCTATTTTTTACAGATCCAAAATAGTTTGTTTTTTGCAGCAAGGTCCATCTGCAAAATTAGACAATTCACGAGAAAGAGAATCAGCTATTATATTTTTATCAGAAGGAATATATTCAATATCAAACCTGTAATAGCTAAACCATTCTTGCAATCTTAAAAGTCTGGTTTGTCTAGCCTCTTTAAGATTCATATTCATAAATCCTTTTACATAGGTTGAATCTGTTCTAATTACAAACCTCTTAGGAGCTAGGAAGATACAAAAGGCTTTTATACCATTTTTTAACCACTAGGACTTCCTTTTCATGGATTGGATAATTAATTTATGATCCTTTAAAGGTTCCAAACTAATACTTACAGATTTGTTCTGGTTTTCAACCTTTGATTTTTAATATTGCTCCCTAGGATTTTTCTGAAACATCTACCTCTAGGATTAACTCATCTGCATCTAACGTTAAATTAAAACAAGACAAATTTTTCATTTTATCTTTTACCTGGATAACAGTCTGAGTGTCCTCATCATCCCAAAACCTAGGAACTTTATCAGATATTTTCTTTGATATTCTTTCTAGGTATTTGGAAAGATTCTTTACGAACTGTCTAGCATAATTAGCAAGTCCGCAGAATTTTTATACTTACTTCCTATCTTCTAGTTTATCAGGAAAGTTAATAAGTTTTTCAGAAATGTGGCTTTGTAGCCTAATTTTTCCTTTTTCAATTTTCATTCCTAAAAAATTTATATTTTCCTTAAACCATTCTATCTTTCTTTCAGATAGAATCATAACTTCATATTTGAAGATATTAGTCACTTGTTCAAGGTGACTCGTGTGTTCTTTTTCATTACTACTAAAAACTAACACATCGTTTATATAGACCACACAAAAAATTTTCAATGCTTTAAAGGCATTGTCCATTTTCCATTGAAACACACCTGGAGCATTTTTCAAGCCGAATGGCATTACCAACCATTCATACATCCCTTGAGATGCATTGAAGGCTATGAGGGCTACAGAGTCTTTTTCCATTTTTACCTGCCAATAACCACTTTTTAGATCAAATTTAGAAAAGATAAAAAGTTGTTTAAGACTTACCCTATCTATGACATCTCCTGCTGTAGGGATCGTATAACTTTCATTCTTTGTTGCTTTATTTACCTGACGATAGTCTACAACCATTCGTGTTTTACATCATACCTGCTCTGCATGATTTATTACCATAAAGGCTGAACTAGAATGTGGGCTATTACTATCCCTAATCAAACCTTTTTCGATCAATTCAGGAATTTGCTTGTCAAATTCCTCGATCATCTCATTGGTATATGTTATATTTCTAGTTCTGATGATAGTGTTGGGATCTTTCAGCTCTAATTTAGCAGTTATGCCATTTAGTAGCCATAACTTTAGCGGATCTTCACTAAAATTATCAACTAATTTTACAAGAAACTTTTCCCACTTAATTCCTTGTAGCTGGGTTGTGTAATAGGTTTTTTCTATCACACCTTGTGCTTTAAAACACAATTCTTCATACCAAAAGGTATCATTTGACTCTTGATCAAATAAACAATCTAGCCAAGTTTCACCACTCTGGGCTTGCACTCTGAATGTTTATTCACATGGCATAAATCCACATAACTCTAATATTTTAACTGGATAAAAATCGAATTTTAACTTATTTTTAGGATTTGTCAGAGATGTGATTTTTACACCTCCAATCGAGATGTAATCATTATCCTGCACAAAAGGTCTATTTTCTTTTTGCCCTTTTTCCTAAAATGATATTTGCATATAGATCAGGGAATGCCAAGACCTTATCAATAGTAAACTTTTGGTCACTTATGATAACAGGAACTTGTTTTGCAAATTGTGTCACCAAGTTTACTTCTCCACCTGCCATACATAGTACCATAGGCTGGGTCAATGGTTTTCACCATTCATCAGGAAGTGCATTTGGTCTAGCACTAGTAATCCTTGCACTTATGTCAACTAATGCATCCAAAGAGTAATCATAATAACTAGAAAATTTAAATGTTAAGGAAATGTATATACTCAAACCAGATTCTTTTATGCTAAATATCGTTGATGATGCCATGGTATCAGGGCATACTATTTTCCAGACCTCCTTGAATTCTTCCTTCGAAAGATGATTGTGTATCTTCTTCCTGGACTGATGTCCTAGGAACTTCTTCTCTAATTACTGATGAAATGGAATTACTTCTAGGTAATCGAGGGATATGATATGATCTCCTAGGAGGATCAGAAATCCTTAGATTTCTCATAGGTTCATCTAGGTTTAAGGTGATATTTCTACCCCTTTGTATGATTTGAGAGGAACCTATTGATCTTAATATCTCTGCTTGTTCTTGAAAAAACCAACTCCTAGGCCAAGATAACTCTAGAGGATTAATTTCTTTTCTATGAAATTGTCTATAGTTATCTGAACCTTCATCAAATAACTCTATAATTTTAGATATATTCCTCACACCAGAATTAGTTGTATTAATCAATCTAAAAACTATCCTAATATGATACACTAAATATTTAACCTAGGAATTCATTCTATTCATATTCATGGATTTAATCCTTAGTGATAAAGAATTACCCAAACACTTATCCTTTACAGACATCATATAGTTAGGATAAGTTTAGAACCAAACTGGACCATATGCAAGGTTAGTCTGGACCCCTGATATTAGCTGGTCTTAGAACAAATTCTATCTTTTGTCTAACATAGCTACTATCATAAGACAATCGGCTGGCAAATTGAATAGTGATATTAGCCCTACTTGGACATGACAAATGTGGATGTATTGGTATGTTCCCTTTAATTTAGCTACCAATTCCCTTATTTTTGGTAAATTAATCAAAGGTACATCCAACATTTCTAATTCTATACTAGAAACTTGAGCCGTAGATTCCAACTGGGAGACATCTACTATGGATCTAAAACTAAATTTAGATTTGTTGTAAATAGAATTGATGTCTACCATTGGGAGTTTCCATTTTAGGCAACTTTTGGATGGATCATCATATTGGAAAGATTCTTCTTGCACCAGAGAAGCATCTAAGGGGATCATCTCTTCATTTATAGTCCCTTCTTCCATATTTATCATGAATAGTCGGGTTATCCAAAGATCATATTCATCTATATCAGTTTCATATTCATAAACTACTTCATAAATAGAATCTATGCCAGAATATTCATCTTCCTCTATTGGTTAATAGACAAAATTCTCGTCTTCGAAGAAAATTCTTCTAAGATTTTCTTTTTGCTTGCTCTTTTATGGAGAAGCATTTGCTTTGTGATCTTTTGACCCACAAATCCAACAACAATAACAACTATTAAGAGGCTTCCCTTGTGGGCACTTAAGGGCTCTACCATATTTTTTCTTAAAGGCTTTTATTCTTTCCTTATCCCTAAAGTTGGTTCTCCTTCTAATAAACCTACAAGTTTTATTAAACCTCTTTTTGTTGCTTCTATCATTTTTCGATATTCTTCTTTTCTATATCCTTTAAACTTTTTCCTTTTGGTATTACAAGAATAACATCCTACTTCAGATCTTTTTCCTATTTCTTTCTCATTTGTTGTAGCATACCTGTACCTACCAGGAACATATTCAATCTAAGAGCAATAACTCTTATTCAAATAAGAAAGACATTTTACATCTTGTCTTATTTGAAGTTTAGTACATGCCTTTCTCAATACATACCTAACTACCTTTATCTTACCTCCTAATCCATCCACCACTTTTTCTTCATTTAAAAGGAGTTGATAGGCATTCTTTGCTACCTCTGGCCATGGTTCTGGGAGCTTAGCAAAAAATAATGTTGACATGTAAATTTGAGCATTAAGATCAATATTATAATAATATTTTTGGAATTCACATGCATAATTATCAAAATAATATATGTCACATACATGTAGTTTCATCAATGCCATTAAAGATTGTTCTCTTTCTAATGATTATGTTGAAATTGAGAAACCACAAAATTCTCTTTTCAGGGCATCTACGATGATAGTTAGAACCTCATCTACAAGAACTACTTTTCTAATTTCATCTCTAATAGAGGTTTGAACTACTAGCTGATCCCAAAATTTTTTAGCATTGCCAACCATGGTGGCTTTACAAAGTTCATAGGTGGCCTCAGTTGAGTAGCTACCTACTCTAATTGTAAACCTGATCATGGTAATCCACTCATCTATTCTCTCAGACATATGCTTTTCATAATCTAAATTTAGAAAAACTGTCGGGGTGATAACTGGCCTTAATGGATTATCCCTAGGTTGGAATTTTGGTTTTGTCCTATGAGAAAAATTAGATTTATATTCTGCCCTCTTTGTAGCAAGAAGCTCATTAAATGTTCTATTATCTAAATGTAAAGGAATTTCTTCTACTAAACCTAAAGATTTTCTAAGGTCTTCAGCTACTTTGCTACTATCTTGGTTAGCAGCTCTTATGTCAAGGTCAGCAATATAAGGAACTATTTTGCCTTTCCTTAATTGCAAAATCTCTTTTTCAGAAAGAGGCTTTAAGGATCCGATATATTTTTTCAAAGCTCTTTCTTGTTCGATTGCATCGAGCTTTTCATTTACCAATTTTCCTACTTCTTGTGCTAAGGCATTTCTTTGTTATGGTGAATCACCTAAGTTTCCTTTTGCATGCAACTGCTCAAGGAGAAGGCTCACTTAATTATGAATATTTTGAAATGAAGTCAATCCTGAAGGATTTGAACTAACACATTATTCTCTATCTTCCTTCCCCATATTTATCTAGAATTAGTAGAACTGGGTGTATTTGTAATTCTCTTTCATCCTTCTAAAAATGTTATCCAACTATCTAGACCTGGAGAATTTTTTCAAAGAGTAAGAAAAAAGTCAATCTTCCTGAAGTGCAATCTTTTTCAAATTAAATAATCATTTTTAAGATAATTACTCTAGCTAGAAGTTGTAGAAGTCATTAAAGGAGCATCTTGATTTATTATGGCTAATTGACTAAATATAGGATACTGTTTTTCTAGAAATTCTATTATATCAGATACAGCACAATATTCATGGGCAATATTATTTTCTAATGGAGCATTTTTATAAATAGAATCAATTATAATTATCTCGTCCCTATATTTAACTCTTCCACAAACCCAAGTATATTCCTACTGTATTAAGAGGTGTTCCCTTCTTTTTGTAATCAAAAAGTATTTTATTTTGTTATACACTCTTTCAGGGTCTAATGAATTCCCTCTAAAAATTTCATCCATAAACTAACAAATTAAAAAAAAATTGGACCAAAATGAAAAAGATTTTGAAAATCAGGAATCAAAATATAATTAAATGTTAATTTATTGTGTGGAAATGACTTTTATATTTTGAAAATTAAAGTTGAGCGATTTTACTATTACAAATTAAAGTTAAAAAACCATAAAGTGATTAAATTTAAGTTGAAAAACTATGAGTGAAACAAATTAAGAGTTTTATAAAAGGAATTTTAGTTTTAGTTTTAATTTTTTTTTTATCTCTGTGTTTGAATATTTCTTAATTGATAAAAATGAAAAAAAAAATGATGGTTCAAAAAGATAGGATTGAAAGTGAAATAAGAATCTTGCACATACATACCTGACATTATTTTGCTTAGTGAATATTTGTCGTGGTAAAAAAATATTAAAAAATTGATTTGGAATATCACGTAGGATTATCGTTAAAGAAACAAATGAATTAAGGATGAAAATATTTTAAAGTGACTGTTATCCTAAATTAAAATATTTTTAAGTGATATTTTGAAGTTGAAGCATGCAAGCTATAAATTATAGTATTATAAAAATTATAATAAATTAATTAACTTAAAGTGGTTTTAATGTTTCTTACATAAATAAACTTAATTAATAAAATAGAGAAATAAAATTATCAATCACAAATATATTTTCATAAACATTTGATTTATTTTCTATTAATTTACAAATTTTAATGAATAAAAATTAATGCATCTAAGTAGATAAGAGAGGTGAAGTAGTATATATTTTTACAAGAACTTAATAAGATTCTTTTATTATGATCCTAATATGAATTATTAGGATCAAAATTCAACTAGAATTTAATTCATATTTAGATTCAAAATGCTTTATCACAGTATTTATATCCATTCCATTAATCTTTTAGAATTACTTTTTAATAATGAATTATATAATATAATATTTAGAATTATCATATTAATTCATAATTTTAAACAATATAAAATTATTCAGCCCAATAAATTCTAAAATAGAGAGGCTATGAGGGACCCTTTTCAATAAAATATGTTCATCCACATTCAGCTTTGCAAGATTGTGGACTGCCTGATTTCCTTTTCGTTTAACAAATGAAAAAATAACAGATTTAAAATGTAAGCAAATTGAACTAATATCCTCGAGGACTAAATGAAAAGGTTGGATACCATCATTCTGCTCCTTCATACTTGAAATTACCGATATGGAATCATTTTCCTTTTGCTAATTCTTCAAAGTTGTCTGCACCAAACATATATATATATATATATATATATATATATATATATATATATATATATATATATATTCTCAAACTCGATCCAGTCAAAAAATCAATGAAAATATATATATATATATTCTCAAACTCGATCCAGTCAAGAAATCAATGAAAATAAAGAATCAGAAGTTTAACGAACGTCAAATTAATTAAACCAAAATAAATTAAAAAATAATTAAATTAATAATATATAATATAAAAAATATAAATTTTACTATATAATTTGATATTTATTATATATATATTTAAAATAAATATAATTCATAAATAATAAAAATTAAATCATAAAATAATTATATAATTAAATATTTATTTTCTATAAGAAAATTTTTATTAACAAACCTAATTAAATAGCTAAATTACTTTTAATAAACAAGTCAAATTATTTAATTAAATAAAATATTTTGGTTTAGTTAATTTAATTAATGTTGAATTTTTTATTAAATTTAATTAAAAATGTATTTCTATTAATATTATAATTTAATATTAATGACCTAAATTTTTATTAATTTTAATATTTTTATTTTATAAGTTAATACATTTTCTCATTTGAATTTATACATATAAAGTTCATATATATATATATATATATCGAAATTTATCTGTTGGAAAACTCAAAACAAAATGAACTTCAACTGTGCATCCAATGTGTGGTCTACCGCCACCACGTGGCCCTTTGAGCCTACTTTCCCTCCAATCCTAAAGGAGATATATATTAATGAAAGAAGAATTGGAAGCTGAGTACAAATGAAATGGGAGCACAAAAATTAAAGAAAGACATCCCACATCGAAAAAACAAAATTAAAAGAAAAGACCCACACCAAAAATATATCCGACCTTAAAATCACGATTTTATTATATATTATTTTATAATATAAGAAGATTTTTATGCAAATTAATGTTAATAATTTATTATATATTACTTATAATTTAGTGTGATTGAATTGATATCATAAAAAAATAATTTTATATAAATTTTTAATTTAATTTTAATTACATTATTTTTATTTTTATTATATATAATAAATATTAAATTATATATATCGATTTTTCTTGATTTAATTGGTTTGATTACAATCAAATTTATGACTGTTAAATTCTTTATCTTCACCAGTCAATCCGATTTTTATAGATATAATAAAAGAGGATGAAACGATCAATGATCGGTGCAGATTTAATAAACATATATTCCAGTAAAATATTTTCTGAAAAACAATATGCAGCTTTATTTTTTTTTTTTTTCATCTTATACTAATAAAAATTAATTGTAATTATTAATAATATTTAATTTAAATATATTAAAATTATTTTCAAAATTATTAAATTATGTATTTTAACTCTATCTAAATCTAATTAAAAAATTAATTATAATTAAATAATTTTTCTTGATTAGAATGTCAAGGATGACAATGGGTTAGATTTAGGACGAATTTTATAAAATCCGAACCTAACTCGTTTAATAATAAAAATATTCGTCCCATCACCCATTTTATTTCGGGTCAGGCCGAGACAGGTCAGATATATTCGTTTATATATTTTTTTATTTTTTATTTTGAAATATATATATATATATATGTTTTTTTTTAAATATTCATATAATATAATTTATATTTCACATAAAAAATTAATTATAAATTTAAAAATATATAAATTATAAATAAATAAAATATTATAATATATATATATATATATATATATATATATATAATCAGGTCGAATTTAAGATGAGTATTATTATTACATGAACTCATTATGAATATAAAATAAAAAATTCATTCACCCTATTTATAAAACGGATTAAATATTCTCTTTATCCAAATTGGATCGAATTAAATATCCACTTGTCGGCTAAAATTGCGATATGTAATTAAGGTTGATCATGTGTTCACGGAGGCAAACTTATGCATTGATAGGATAGCATATCATGTTCTCCTTTTACAGGTGAGAGTTTATTTCTTCACTTTGAATCATTTATTTTTGTATATATTTTATTTTTTATTATTTATTTTTTATTATGTACTATATTATATATGAAAAATATTAATTATTAAAATATTTTAAAATAAGCGAAATAAGTGTAAAAAAATTATGAGACAAAGATAAAATATATAAAAATACGTAGAATCCGTAATGTCATTTCTCTGCTGCTGCTCCTCATGGTTTTGATTAAACTGCAAGGGTAGTTGTCGCTATAGCAGGACTAGTGTTTGCCATTTCAACACGACTCATTTATTAGGCATGCAGTTAAGTGGGTTTGGATTGGATATTGTTTACACTAAGATTTAAAATTTGGGCTTGATTCACTATTTTAATGGGTTTAGTTGGATTTATTTGGAAAGTCAATCAGTGATAATTAATTTAGCTAATGATCCAATAGGCATGTAATTAATTTAATAGGTTGTCACTCATTAATTAATATTAAAGTCTCATTTTTTATTTTATAATTTTTTTATATATTATATTATTTTTTTTCAAAATATTGATAATTAATATTTTTATATAAATAATATAATATATAAAAAAAATATTTAAAATATAAAATATGACACCAAATTAAATAAAGAATTCAGATATCGGTATTAAAGAACCTCATCCCATTAATAGGCTGTCTGAAATCTTCTGGTTCATTTCAAAACATTAAACGTTAGGACACCTATTTTTTGGAGTAGTGGAGAGACCGTCTTTGAAGTGGAAAACTGATATATATTAAATATTAAATATTAAATATATATATATATATATATATATATATATATATATATATATATATATATAAATTTTTTAATTTTATTTAGTATTTTTTAAAATTAGTACTATTATGATTATATATATATATATTTTTAATATGATATTAGAATCTAATCGATTTATATATGTGAAAAAATAATTTATATCATTATTATATCATAATTTATACTGAAATTTTAATTTCTCATTCAATTTTGCTTGGTGTTTGGTTTCTTTTAATTGTTTCTTCGTCTATTGATGAGTTTTCATATTTGTTTCATCACGTAGTGAATTTTTTTTTAATTATATTTCACCCGGTAATATGCTTTCAGATTTATCGACTTTCAATTTCGTCCAATAATAAATATTCAAATTCATCTCTTTGTCCGTATTAGACTCTCAATTCAATTTAATCAACTCAATTTTTATTATAAATTTATAAATATCAATTATGTCAAATATTATTTTAATTCAAAAATCACTTGAAAAAGAGTATTAAGATAATAAATATTTTATATGAATTAAATATTAAATATTAAATAATTATATATATAATTATCTCTATAACTTTAATAATTAATTTTTGAAAAATCATTACTCCAAAGAGGATATATAGAGAAATACATAATCTGCATAATCTGAACTTCAATCAAATCAAACAAATAATCGGAGTAGCATCAGTAGATCCTCAATTCTTTGCTACACAAAATGTAGTTTCATGTCCAATAATTGTGTATCAAGATAAAGGTGTTCATCAACATCCTAGTTTGAGTTGAGGGCTATTCAGCGGAATTTATTTAATTAAAGATACATTTTTTTTATTAAAAAATATAATGAGTTATTATTATTTAAAGAAAATTATAAACTTTAGACAAAAAAAAATTATCTTTCATTTTTTTTTCTCCTTTTAATTTTTCTCTAAATAAAATTTTCTAATTTTACTCCTGAAATAAATTAATTTTATAATTCTAACATATTTAATAATTATTCAGTTTCATCATAATAACTGTAATTTATAAATATTTTATTTTATTTTTTACAGAATGTTAATACTTTTATTATATCAAATATTCCCTCCTATTTTTAAAAATACTTTCAATAAATCTTCTCATCCTCTTTTTATAAGGCTAAAAAAATTATATTTATCAGATTCATCCTATATAAAATCAAGTAAAATCATTTTAACTTTAATTTTTATTAGCATAAATATGTTCATTTCTGCTTAAAATTTTGTTTTGACTATTTATTTTATTAACGAATTACTATTTTAAAATTTTATGGTCTGATAGATATTTTAAGTTTTTTTATAGTGAAATTTATTTATAAGATTATTTTTATATATTAATATATTATAGTAATTGCATTTATTTTTATTAATTTATAATTTATGATTAAATTATTTTATATTATATTTACTTTTAATTATAATTCGAGCTTAATTTAACTCTGATTCAACATCTAATTCTTATTTTTACCTTCTTTGATTCAAAGATCAGGTTGGGCATTAAAACCTTACTAAACACACTTCATTTCTCTTGAGGAGCGTATTTTTTTTTAGCCGATTAGACTGAGCCAAGCAAATCTAATCTCATAGTAGTATTTTAAAATTTTATCATGAATATTCTTACTGTGAAGACACTGATATGTTTTTACCTTTATATATTATTCTCAAATTAAAGTGATATATACACTTAAATCATATTTGGTTTAAATATTTATAATAATTGTTAGCTATAGTTAATAGCTAATTACTAATAATTATTAATTAATACTGATTCATGTTAAGTGTTTGATAAAATTATTATTAATTATTATTAATAATATATTTAATGAAATTAAGAATAATATATTAATATTTACTTTTTATTTAAATATCTTTTAATAAAATAATTTAATTTTTTATTTAAATAAGTATAAATTATTTAAAAAAAAATCATATGATGAAACTCCAAAAAAAAGGAGTAAAAAACACAACAATATAAAATACACACTCACATATTTACCAAAGTTTGCTATTATTTTGATTGCTAGAGCAGCAAGTCTGTAGACCAAAACTCATCAAGGCAGACAAATTATTAGGTAAGGTTTAACTCTAATTAATGATATCAATTGGTTACTCTTATTTAATTAATTTATATTTTTTATATAATAGTTTACAAGTCGAGTGTAAAAATTAAATATGAACAACAAACAACTTTAATACATCTTTAATCTCAAAGTAAAAATATTTATTCAGCTTGAAAATATTAATGGTTTTAGGACCCATCAGCTATAAACTCAAAAGTGAATATGTTTATTGAGATGTCAGTCTGTTTGCTTGTCTTCTTAATAGAGCATAGGTAGCCACTTGTCCCCAGCAAAATGAACTCGTCTTGGGACATTTACACAGACTTGTCCATTCATATATGCATTTTAACTGATTGAGAATCCTAAAGTCCAATGCTTTTATTTTTCTTATTATTATACTCCCTCCATTTTTCTTTTTTTTTTATCTTATAATTTAAAAATTCATTCATTTATATTTTTAATTATTATTTTAAATTTTTAAAATAATATTTATCTACTTTTTTTTTACTTTATCCTTATATCATTTAATTAAAATATAATAATTTAATTTAAGATAAAAAAAATAAAAAATATATATATATATAATTAAATTATTTTATATAAAATAATAATTTTAAAAAAATAAAAGTCATGTTATTTCGTAAAATTTTAATTAAAATTTAATTATATTAAAATTATATAAATAAGTTCCTATTTTTCTAAAATTAGTAATTATCGTTAAATAAATAAAGATAATTTCAAAATAAATTAAATTTATTATTTATATATCTAATATTTGAAATAATTTTTTATACAGAAATTAAAAGATAAAATTAAATTTTTTAATATATTTTTTCAAATTCTCAAGAAAATAAAATTAAATGAAGAAAACAGTTGGTGGGGTTAAAGTTAGTGCAAACAACTCTCATATAATCGTTACTCATTTTATATAATTGAAAAAAAAATCATTTTATATCATGGTTGTTAAAACTGGACCGATCAGTTGGTTAAATAAAAAAAAATAAAAAATTAAATAAAAAATTAATTCGGTCAATCTTTAAAAATTCATCTTTAAAAATCGATTAAAAAATCGATGAATCGGTTAAATTGGACTGATGTTTCTGATTCTAGCGGGTGAGATTTTTTTTTTATTTTTTATTTTTTATTTTTTATTTTAATTTTTGTTCAAAAATAATAAATATCAAATTATATTTATTTTCATCATATATATAATAAATGTCAAATTATATATATATATCCATTTTTTCTCGATTTAGCCGGTCCAACTTCTGACACTTTATTTTTATCGATTTTTTAATCGATTCGGTTCTAAAAATATTAGTTGTTAATATGTGAAGTGAAATTTTAATACCTTAATTTAGAGACGAAATATTAACAATGAAATAATTTGTCGCATTCTATAGGTAATATCATTGTAAAAAAAAAAAGACTGAATTACAAAATAGCAACTATATATTAAAATTCATTGGTAAATAGCTATAAATTTAGCAACAAATAGAGAAATTATTTTTGATGCCAAACGAAAAAAGACCCTTAAAAATAAAATAAAAATTCAAAATTAGCAGCGAAATTTGAGATGAAATAATTTGTGGCTATTCCATCCGTAATATCATAGTGAAAATAAACAACAATTGAATTACAAAATAGCAATAAATTTAAAATTCGTGACTAAATAGTGATAAATTTAGTAATGAAATAGAGAGAGATTATTTTGGCACTAAATAAATAAAAAAAGACGATAGAAAGATGCAAAATTAGCTATGAAATTTGAAATATGTTGTTAATTAAGTGATGGATAAATTTTGGTGTTAAAAAAAATAGAATTTGAAGCTAAAATTTTTAGACATATTTAAAATTAGTGATATCCATCGATTAAATAACAACAGATTTATGATAAGTTCAAAATTAATTGTTAATTGATATCCACGTGTCATTAATTTTATTTTATGATATATTAGCGGTGAAAATTAATTCTTTGCTAATTTTTAAGCTTCAAAACCTCGCAGACTTTTTTATTTTGTTCGTATTTTTTCTTCTCTCATCTTATCAACTATTCTTTTATTTATTCTTTGTCTAACAGTTCCTTATGTAATCATTAAAATTATTTTATTACCTTAAGGAAAGTGATGTGACACTTTATGACTGTCCCCTTTTTTTGGTACTTCTATAATAGTGTCTATTAAGACGGAAATTCAATCAAAATTATTAAAATTTATGACCAGTGTATACATAGATTTACACAAAATAAATTAATTTTTTTATTAGATCAACATATTTATTTTCTAAAATGTAATTAAATTGATCCATAATCTAATTTTATTTATTCATTTATAAATTTTTTATATATTTTATAAAAAATTAAAACATAAATTTCAAGATATAATTTGTTTAAATATAAAATTCTGATATCATATTAAAAATTATATATATATATATATATATATATATATATATATATATATATATAATTTTATAAATAATTAAATATTAAAATCTACACGTAAATAATTAATAGTCTTTTTGTTAGCTTTATTATCTATTTTTTGAATTTTTTTTATATATTTTATTATTATTTAATATAGGATAAATTTTTTAATAAAATTAAATTTATAAAAAAAAAATTCGCTATTGAATATAATGCACCTTTACTCTTATAAGTGTAGGATTAATCTCTTATAAATTCAAATAATATCTTGTATTTTATTTAGGGTATCCGATGCATTCCATAATTCCTCTATCTAGAATAATAGATTTTTTTTTAAAAAAAAAAAGCATTGTACGGTAACGTTTAACTCTGTAACAATTGGTGGTTGGATGCAGCGGAAATGTCAAAACAACTTTTTAATGGCATTTGTTGTCACATATAGGGGCTAGGGCACAAGCACTCACGGTCAATTTATCTAGTTAAAAAAATATTATGTTAAATATATTAATTAAAAATTATCATATTTTTAAAGTGAATTTAATAATTTTTTTAATCAGTCACATTAAAAGATAAGCTTTTTAATTAAGCAAAATTATATTTTTAAATTATTTTTGTCAACAACACTTAAAAATAATGTCGAATTTTAATGCAAAATAGATTATTATTGTAAGATAATTATTTAAAAATTGAGAAAATTTAAATATATTATTGATATTTTTTATTTAACAATGAGGAGGAATCACACTTATTATATTTTACCTATTATATTAAGACTATTTTTTTAATTTGTTATTATATAACAATTATTCATGTTGAGAATAGAAAATTTCTAGAGGAGAAATATTCTTTCATTGTAATTTTGATATGTAGGAAGCCACTCTTGTATTTATAAAATATTTGAATAGGTAAAAATTCAAATGGGGTTTAGAATAATTTTAAATTATTGATATCGAATGATATGTTTTAATTTTTAATTAAGAATGAATTATGAGATTTATTATATATGGATAAATATTGATTTTCAAACTCTATGACCATAATGAATCCGTTGAAACTTCAAAAATTTTTATTTAGAGAGTTAACAAATTATTTTTAATTTTGAATTCTATTTTTAATATTTATAATTTGTCTTATTATTTATTTTATTCGAAATTAGAGTTTGATAAAATATTTTAATCATATTTTCAGTTATTTATAGGCAGACTTTTATTAATAAAAATTATAAATTACCCTAAATTTTTTATATTTAGTTTTAAACGTTAGTTACACTGCATTAAATTTACTTATAATTCGAATTATGATTAATTTTAAAGTGAAAAATAATATATTTATTAATTAAGCTATTCTTTTAGATGATGATTAAGCTAATTAACTTTTCTTAATTATTAGATTATTAATTAAGTAATTCAATGTTCATCTCATGTACATGTAATAAAGCTGATATGGTTTTGCAACTTAAGTTCTAATAAAGCTAAAGCACATGCACTTTCTCTTATGTATGGTGAATTCAAGTTTGATTTTTAATCATTTCAAGAATGAATACAATTTTCTGATAAAAAAATTGCCATCTCTAATGATTAGCATGGCTAAGGCCTTCTTGTGTCTTCAATGCTATTTTATTTAGTCCTATGTGCACATGCCTAGAACATGCTAGCATTGTAGTACACTTACAAATACAACACTATTTGTTCAAAAACTTCAAAATTAGGAATAAAGACATTATCTCTATGAAGATATAGGACAAAAGTATTTGTTATTATTATGGGTAGATGCAGACTCAATTTATAAAGAAAAATGTGAATAAAGTGGATTGGATATTTGAAAAACTTTTATTTTTTAAAATTTAAATTTAATTCTCTGAATATACATATAATTATGTTTATATTTTAAGGTAAATATTAAAATTTCAAGTTTTGATTAAACTCATTCAATAACAGTAAAATCTCTATAAATTAATATCGTTAAAATTTATGTATTCTATTAATTAAAAAATATATTAATTAATTGAATATTAATTTAACTAATTAATTCAAATTGGAATTGTAAAATATTATTATGTAATAGAGATTATTAGTTTATTGAGTATTAATTTATAGAGGTTTTATTATATTATTAATTTTTAAAGTATCTAATATATGAAAGTATTGCTTAGATTTAATATATCAAAATTTTTTCACAAGAAGAATAATTATTAAAAAAAAATTATAAGTGAGCAACTAGCAGGTAAATGACATTAAAAGTTATTAAGTTTTTTATTTATTTTTAATTTAATTACTAAAGATTGATTTGATGTAAATGTATCACTAAATTTTTATTTTTATTTTAAATATAAATTTTATTTTTGTAATGATAAATTCATCATTATGATAACATGACTATTCAATTAGAATTTTAAAATTTTAGTCAACATACATAGAGTCTGTGTACACAACAACTCAATTTCTTCATTCATTTTATATGAGTAATAGTGATATGCTGTTGATAGTGAGTCTATTGTA
This sequence comes from Aleurites moluccanus, assembly GCA_948193065.1. Classification (NCBI taxonomy): domain Eukaryota; kingdom Viridiplantae; phylum Streptophyta; class Magnoliopsida; order Malpighiales; family Euphorbiaceae; genus Aleurites; species Aleurites moluccanus. Next base: position 12,850 of record CANXYC010877914.1, on the reverse strand, counting down.
AGAAAATTTAAAATTTAGTATTTATTTACATTAAATTAATTTTTTATTGACCAAATTAAAAATAAGAGTAAAGTTTAATAATTTTTAATATTTAATACAATCACAAATTAAAATACGCTTAATTTCTATTTTTTTTTATAAATTTAGCTCTTATAATGAGAATTAAAATCTTTAAGTTTTTAAAAATATTTCAATATCCCTAAATTAGAAATTAATTGATATGTTTGTTTTATATAAATAGATATTGGCTTTCGGAGACCGAGTTTTTCATATCTTATGAGAAATAAGTTAATTAAAAATTACTATATGGCTAAAATTTTGCCAGGATTAGGGATTTTGACTCTTTAATATTTGAATGTTAAATCTTTAAAATCCATAGAGATGTGCATAGACAATAACAGCATGCTTTACCACATTGCACTTCGCATCCCTCATAAAATTATATTAAATTATTATATAATTACAATAATTATATATCATTATATTTGCATATGATAAATAAAAGAAAAGTAATTTGATATACTATAAAATTAAATATATTATTTATAAAATAAATTATAATAAAATTATATGATAAAAACGGTACGCATTTTTTAAAAATTGTATTAATAAAAAAAAAGGATAAAATGACAATAGAGGATCTATAAAAAAATTATCATCATTTGTTATAATTATCATTATTATCAAAAGTATATTATATTTATCTTTTTTTTTTCTTTTATAAATTCATACTTATATGAATGAGTATATATATTTTCACTATATTGTGCATATATATATCAATTATTAGAAATTTGTTATTTATAAATTTAAAATTTAGTTTTAAATTATATAATTGATTTAACCAATATTATATATTAATTAATATAGTATTATTAAATTTAATAATAATTTTTTTTATTAAACTTCTTATTAATTAATCTATAAAGTTTACATTAATTAAGTGGAGAATGATTAAAATTAAATCACAAAATTAATGAGGTGACAAGATACGGTGAAAATATTTTTAATCACAAAATTAATGAGGTGATAAGATACGGTGAAAGTATTCTCTTAATTTTAGGATTATATAATATAAATATATGATAAGCATCTTCAAAAATTTCTCAAAAAAATATTTATTCACTTTAAAATCATTTTATTTTATTTTTTTAGAATATTAAAAATCATTCATTTTGATGTTCTATGAATAGTTTTCTCTACAAACTATATATTAAACCAATAAATAGGTAAAATAATCAATCAATAAAATAAATAATATTAATTTGGTTCGCATATGTTAATGACTCAATAGTTCAAATAAACATAAACATAACAAATACGGGGCATCGTGAAATAATTCATGAAATAACTTGTTAAATATATAAGGCTAATCATACATTATGACTAGGACATTAGTCCATTCATAGCAAGGGTCATAGTGAAAAGAATTTATTGTGCATAATGCTGATGGTATTTACCCATTACCCCATTGGTCGGGTAATTCTGTTATGTCATATTATTAGATATTTAGCAAGATAGGGTATAATACTTATGATCACATAGTATGATTTCTATGTAAGGAAAAAGAAAAAAAAATCATTAATCAATAAAGAAAAAAGTTTCAGTATAAATGATGACAATAAATCAATAGATTTAATAATTCAAAGAATAGCTACAATATGCATAATAACATATTTAAAACTCATTTTAGTCTTTAGACTCCACATGTTCAATTTTTATCTCTTTAATCCAGTGATATGACACCTATGGTCTCTACTTTATATTCATTAGTCTTTTAATGTTATACAATAAATTAATCTCAATTTAAATACTAATTAATATGAAATTACATTAATTAAATTTAAATTAAAGAAATTCCTTAAAATCCCCAAATCTTAGGATTTATTCTTAAGAAAATTTTCACTGGAAGTCCTGGTTCTTTCACCCATATCTGTCACTACACTTATTCAATTATTTTAATTTTTTTTTCTTACTTAAACTAGACATTTTAGGTTCTAACATATCCAAAATTCAGATTAATCCAAATATTATATAATTTAAGGTGGTCATTTGAAATAAATTTTGCTGTCCTACAATATTGACCTAGGCAGACCCATTCTTTCACCTGCAACTCAATTCATATGCATTAAATTAGAAATATTTTTTTACAAAAATTTAGATGACATATAAATTTTTTTATTTTTTTATTTTTTTATTTTTATATTTTACACTTTTTCTAATTAAGAATCTAAGATTCTCAAATTCATAAATCACAGTAATATTTTCTGCACCATTACATATCGGGCCAGTTCTAATTAAGGGTCAATATCTCTCTACTCAATTTAAATTTTGTAAAACCCTTTTGCAGGAATATATATAAGATATATCCTACAACTTTCATATTTTATACTTTTCCAAATTCTTTCCTTAATACTATATAATATGAGTTACAACTTTCTGTTTTAATACAAATTTCAGAATTTTCAAAACTCTAATCCAATTTAAATTCTCCTAAATTAAAACCCGAGTTCCAAATTTCTTTAATTAGTCTTAATTATCAAATCAACTCATTAATCTTTACTTATAAATCAATATAATGAAATTAAAATCAAGAAATTAAATTAATCTCTTCAAATTTCTAACTTAGATTTACACAACTTCAAAACCTTATATTAACTTCCATACATCATCACTTATATAATTCAAATGATTTAATTTCTTTATCATTCAATCTATAGAACTCAATAAATTAAATTAAAGACTAAGTTTAGAATCTTACCTCATCATTGAATACTTAAATTAAATTAAAGACTAAGTTTAGAATCTTACCTCATCATTGAATACTTGAACTTTTCCTTCCTTTCCTTTATAATTCCTCAATCAACCTTTTCATAACAATTTCTTCCTAAACTTCTCACTTACTTTAGTTTGAAAGCTTAACTTTTATATAAAAGGTTGAAGAAAATATTTTTGAATTTAAGGGAAAGGGTGGTTTGGCACCTAAGAAGAGTTTTCTAACTTTTATTTTTCTTTTCTTTCCTTTATATATATATATATACACACTTATATTAGACTAAATAGAAAGAAAGAAAAGTGAAGAAAATTTTAGAAAAATCAAGATTTTTGACACATGGAACTTTATAATTTAAGAAAGAAATAAAAATTAACCTGCATCTTCTCTATCACCACCAAGTAGCCGGCCATCTAATGAAGGAAAGAAGAAAAATCTCTTTTTTTTTTTTAATATTTAAATAATATTGTTAGGAATTTGAGTTCTAATTTCCACTATTTACAATTTCGCCATTAGTTACTATTCATTTTCTTCTATTTTCATCTCTAATCACCTTTAATACACCATACTCACTTCAATTTATTTCTAATTAGTCTATAATCCATCCAATTTGAGTTATGTGAAAGAAATTTGAAAAAAAAAAAAACTGTCAAAAATTAATTAAAAATCAAAAATCGATAAATGTTCTAAATCATGATTTTTTTAATCACCTTCTTCTTCTTCTTCTTCACTATCCATTCACCTATTTAACTTTATATTGATTCTCAAATTATTTTTTCTAGATAATTTAAGATTCTAGTTTAAAGTATCCTCAATTAATTTTAGTAAAGAAACTTTTAAAAATATTTTAAAAATCAATCATCAGTTGATGTTACTTTTTTATCATTCCTAAAGTTTTTAGGAAAAAAAAAAATATTCATTGAGCTTTTTTTTATATTTTCTTAAATCAATTTGACTTATTTACTTTTCAATTAACTTAATATCCACTGCTATAATCCACTTGAATCTATATAGTTTTCTAAGATATTACATAAATATATTTTTAATTAATTGATTTTTCATATTTATAAGATGAATAATAATTAATTAATTAATTTTAATATTTGAAATTATTTATAAATATTTAATTTTGAAGTGACCAAATAGATATTTAGAAGAACTAAATAAAAAAATATTAATTATATATGAATAATATAAACATTTCCAAGTAATTTGGAGGATCAAGGCTCCTATCTATTATCTTGATTACGCCCCTGTTTGTGATTATAATATATATAAACATTGATATAATTGAACTTCAATAATCATTAATTATTAATAATTTGTGAATATTTATCTCATAAAATAAAATTTTAAAAATTAAAATTCTGATAATTGAGTTTTTTCCTTCATAATTTCTACTCAATACTATATGCCAGCTAGGTAATTTTACCTTTAACGTTTAGGTTAAGGTGTTGTTGAATTCGGATATTATTTAGTGTTTCATCTCCTATCCCATGTATTTTACATCATTTTTTTAAAATATTTTGGTAATCAATATTTTTATATAAGTGATATAGCGCATAAAATAAAAAAAAAAAACATGAGATAGGAAATAAAATACTAAATAGGACTAAAAATCCAAATTACTTGCATTAAAATTTTAATAAAATCAACAGCTCAGAACAAGAGAAATTGTCATAAGAAATTAATTAAATTGCTATAACGTTTTAAATCATCAGCTGCAGAAAGGCAATGAATGATATATATATGTAGCTGTTGTCTTCTTATTAATTGCACACCAAGTTATATAAATAAAATAAAATAAATTAATTAACTCACATTTTTTATACTTTGTTCTAAAATTCCAAAATGCATTAAGATTTAGTAATAAAAATTAGTACCCCTAGCCTTGTGATCATCATCTATATTTATATAGTCTCATTGAGCTGTCTTTATATTAGATCTCCTATCATTTCCCTATATATAAATATACTTTGCTTCTATATTTAGTTGGAGGAAATTAACAATTAAAAGAGATGGTTCGATCTCCTAGCTGTGAAAAAGGAGGACTAAAGAAAGGACCATGGACTCCTGAAGAAGATCAAAAGCTCTTAGCTTATGTAGAAGAACATGGCCATGGAAGTTGGCAAGCTCTTCCTGCAAAAGCTGGTGAATTATTTTATTTTTCTTTTTCTTTTTTGGTTGATTTGATTCTAACTAGGAATTTAAACTCGTAATCTCATAGTTTTATAAATGATTTCAATATCACTTAGCCATGAGAAAATTTCTTTATCTTTACTCGACTGAGTTATTGATAAGAGTTAGGGAACAATATTATTTTATTTTTCATTGACATGTACTGCTTTTAATTTGTTATATAGGACTTCAAAGATGTGGGAAAAGCTGTAGACTTAGATGGACTAACTATTTAAGATCAGATATCAAGAGAGGAAAGTTCAGTTTGCAGGAAGAACAGACCATTATTCAACTCCATGCTCTTCTTGGAAACAAGTGAGATCATCATAATATATTTTCATTTTTAATTACTAACTGTCATTTATATATATATATATACTTTTCTTTTTCTTTTCTCTACTTTTTTTAGTGATTTAGCGGTTAAATGATATCACCGTTGCAGTACGGACTCAATTCACTTGTCAATAATACTGTGGTTTTCGAAGCTGGTGATCTTACAATTTTGGCATTTTTTTATAAATAGACTATGGCACAAACTCAGAGACAACCCCAATGCTACTTTATATATATATATATATCCAAAAGCTCATTTGTTCACCTTGACCAAATTCATCATCATCACCAAAAATTGTCACAAAATAATAGATTTCTAGGAGAGTCTTTGGCTCTAGATATACTAATTACTATCTAGCATATGATCATTATCAAGCATATAGTCTTATTTATAGTGTTCTTTTTTTTTTTTTGCTAATTAAAATTTAACTAAAGTTCGAATTTGTAATGTAATTTCTTAGTTTTGAAAATGACAATCTTTTCTTGTTTGTGATTAGGTGGTCGGCTATAGCAACTCACTTGCCCAAAAGAACTGATAATGAGATCAAGAACTATTGGAACACACATCTCAAGAAAAGACTAGAGAAAATGGGTATAGATCCAGTGACCCACAAACCAAAAGCGGACTCCTTTGGCTCCAGCACCGGCAACGCTAAGGATGCTGCCAATTTAAGTCACATAGCTCAGTGGGAAACTGCTCGCCTAGAAGCTGAAGCCAGATCGGTCCATGAGTCCAAACTAATATCAAATCAAAACCAATTTGGCTTCTCTTTGCCTAATAACAAAGCCACCGCCACCACTGAAGCAGCTTCTCCGCCAGTTAGACCAAAGTGCCTTGACGTACTCAAAGCATGGCAAGGAATGGTTTCCGGTATGTTTTTTGTCTCTGGTGGCGGCGAGAGCCTTGAGTCTCCAACATCCACATTAAATTTCTCAGAAAATGGTTTAGCAATTCCAGTGGTTGGATATCAGCAAGAGAAGGCATTAATTATTCCTCAGCATCAACAGCAGCAGCTTCAATTCACTAATGGCAATAATAATATAAGTACATGCGAAGGACATATTATAGATGAAGAAATAACAGTGCATGAAATGAGTAGTACGTATAATAATAACGTTGCTGCATGGGTTATGGAGACTTTTAGGGAAGCAAATGAAAATGAAAATCATGAAAATGGGATTAATATTATGGATGGACTTTCTGATATCATAGTTTATAATACTTCTATAGTTGGAGAAAATGCTTCAAGTGAAAGCTGCAATGGGAATATTAATCTTGATCAACACCAAGGGAATTATTGGAATAGCTTGCTCAATTTGGCGGTGGATGTTCCGGCCGCCGGTTCATCGGCGTTCTGAATAATGAATTATGATAGCTAAGCTAATTACTGGTGGGTCAAAATGGGGAAAAGAAAAAAAATGTTGAATTAATGTAGGAGTTGATTGACAATCAGTATTTTTTTTTTTTGAGGAAAATTGACAATCAGTATTAATTGTGCATTTGAATGTATTAGGTATGGCATTATGATCACCTTTTGAATAAAGTTGTTCTTAGATATATATCTTAGCTCAATCAATTTTAAAGTTATTAGCAATTAAACTTGTATGTCCAAGTACTGCAGAAGACATATATTTTGTCCCCTAAATTTTTATAGCATGACTTAACTTGGATTTATGAACTTTGAAGCTAAGTGGCGGTACCACATGCAGGTTAGAGGAGCCATGTGGCCCTCCAAACTCCTTAAATTTGAATTTTACCTCTTATATATTTCATGTATTTTTTAAAAAATATATAAAATATTTTTTCGATAAAATATTTTAGTAAGATAGACAAATATTATTATTATTATTATTATTATTATTATTAAAATTAAATGTTATTTTTTGATATTTTGAATATTAATATGAAAAAAATGTATGATTTAAATTAAAAAAATATGGTAGGTATTATTTTGTATAATTTTTAATTGAAATTTATAAAAATACAATAATTTGAAAAAAATTATAACCATTAACATTATTATTATTATTATAATTATTATAATTATAATTATTATAATAATAATATAAATAAAATATATCATAATAATAAGTTAATAACAACACAATTATTATCTAAAAATTAAATAAAAATAAATTATCATTCATATTATAGTAAGTCAAAATTTAAAACTCATCAAACTAATATTAAATTAACTTAAATAATTATAAATTTATATAAAATTAAATAAATTAAAATATTAAAATAGTATAAAATTTTTAAAAATAAAAATGAATAGAAATAGTGATAAAAAAAAATGAATTGAGCAAAAATTATATATATATATATATATATATATATATATATATATATATATATATATAATTTTATTTTATTTTTATTTATGAAAATTAAATTGAATTTAAAAATAAAATGAAAGAATTAACATTAAATAACAGATTAATTTAAATTTTTTCTATTATATAATATTAATTTAATTATTTTTTATTTAATTCTGATTTAACCCTAATTAAATTTCTAATTCTCTCTTCCACTGCTTTTATTGAATTTTTTTTGTTGATCGGAGTTTGAAAATATTACTTAAAAGTGAAAGTGAAAGCAATTCTACATCGACAATACAAAGAAAAGTGAATGATTTATAAAATCCAAGTTACTATTTTTAATCTAAAGGCCGTTATATTTAGTGTTAGAGCCACAAAGAAATGTGAAATAAATATAATAAGATAATTATTTAATATATAGAGATTTTTTTAAATAACGCTCGAATTCAACTAAAAAAAATTGATTTAATTTTTTAAATAACATTTATGCTATATTTTATTTAATTTTATCAGAAAATTTATTTTATTTGCAAATAAATTGCAAATAAAATTTATTTGTAAATGTATTCTTATATTTAATCTATTAAACAATAAATATAAAATTCATTTTAAATGAAATGAATATTGTATTTGGTATAATTTTATAATTTATTTTAATATTTTATTTGGTCAAAAATATCTGTATGAATATAATATTTATTGCGATAAAGTGCAAATATACCCCTGAAATATATCATAAATAATATGTCGACACTTTAAATTTTTAAAAGCACAAATATGACTCTTGTTAGACCTCTTAGGTTTGATGTTGATTTTGATGATAACAAAACATATTAATGTGTTAATTATGTTAACAAATTTGTTTAAGTTTATCAAGGTATGGAAAATCATAACCAATTATTATTCATAGGTTTAACACAATTTAATAGAGTGAATATGTTAAGAGGAGCATATTTGAAGAATGCAGCAAATTAGAATTCAAGTTGCAAGTTGAAAGAAAGTAGCGCCTACTACTAATCAAGTAGCGCTTGCTACTAAGTATTCACGGTCTCGAATTTTAAATTCAAAAGGTCAAAAAACTCAGGGCCAGAGTGCGCAAAAGAGTAGCACCTGCTACTTTAATGTAACGCCCGCTATCAAGTAAGTAACAACTGCTTCCTATTATTCACAGCCGCTACATTCAATCCAAAAGATCCAGTAGCTTGAGTCTGAAAGTGTAACTCTTGCTACTTTTGTGTAGTGCTCGCTATTCTGAAAAATCAAACGTAAAAACTAGCCATTGGAAAAGTTGTCAACTGTACTTTTTGGCATTAAATGAAACCAAACAGTTATATTTCATTTAAGGTTATAAATATGAGTTGGTTGGGAAGCTTAAAGTAAAGAGAATAATAATTGAGAACTCATTATTGAGTTATTGCACCAAATCATTCATTTATGGCTTGAAAAACTTATTTATTGTAAAACCATTTTTGTGAACTATTAATTGTAAATCTTTAAGTTGGTTAAGACTCATTGATTTTTTGAGAATTGGGATAAAGTTAAAGGGATTTTTCTTCTTCTCATCTCTTATAATTCTTAAGAGTTTGAGCGTGAGCCTTAGTAAAACACTTGTATAGGTTTGAGTGTGAGCCTTTGATAAAACACTTATAAAGGTTTGAAGTATGAGCCTTTGAAAACACTTTGTAAAGTTTGAGTGTGAGTCTAAACACTTGGGTTTGATCTTGTACCCGCAAAAGTATCAAGTAAAATACTCAAATGTGATCTTGAGGAGTGAACATAGGCAAATGTTGACCGAACCACTATAAAACTTTTGTGTTTGATTTTTCTCTTCCTTCCTTCATCTTATTAATTTTTAATTTGTCATTCCAACCAATTCACCTCCCTCTTGGTTGCCAAAAGCACTTTCAATTGGTATCAGAGCTTTGTTTTCACATTTTTCAAAGATTTAACCATTTTGGAACAAAGATCATGGCAATTAGAAGATTAGATATCGTTGAAGGAGGTTCAATCGTTAGACCACCCTATTTTGATGGTACCGACTATTCATATTGGAAAAATCGTATGAAAATATTCATGGATAGTGATGACATTGATTTGTGGGATGTGGTTGGAGAAGGGCATATGATTCCTATAAAAACAGTGGATGAGATTGTGATCATGAAGTCTAAAAACGAATGGACGGTTGTCGAAAAGAAGGCAAAATGGGAGAAACCGAAAAGCAATGCACATTCTCTATTGTGCATTGAGTAAAGAAGAATATGAAAAGATCTTCCATTGTATTTCGGCCAAGCAAATTTGAGATACACTAAAAAACACTCATGAAGGCACAAATCAAGTAAAATGAAAGAAAATCCAAATTCTTACTCATGAATATGAGCTATTCCAAATGTAACACAATGAAAGTGTATCCGAAATATACAATCGCCTTATGGTGATTGTTAATCAAATAAGGAAGCTAGGGAAGACTTACTTTCTTGAGGATATAAATTGCAAAATCCTTAGAGTTCTCTCACATAATGATTGGGAAGCTAGAGTCACTTCCATTGAAGAGGCCAAGGACTTAAGTATTCTTCCAACCGATAATTTGATAGATAAATTACTTACTAATGAGATAACCTTATCTCAAGGAAAAGTTGAAGAAAAGAACATGAAGTTGGCTTTCATTGCTTCAAATGAGACATCTACAAATGGAAGTGATAAGGAGGAAGATGATGAAGATATAGCTATGCTCACACTAAAAATAAGGAATTTAATCCTTAGAAGCAAAAAGCCATATGAGAAGCAAGAACATGGAAAAAATCAAGTGAAGTACTTCGAATGTGATAAGTATGGTCACATTAAATCTGATTGTCCAAGGCTAAAAAATAAAAAGAATTATAAGAAGAAAGTTTTGGCGGCCACTTGGGATGATTCAAGTGAATCAGATGATGATGAGAAAGTAAGCAAGGATGAGGAGGTCAATCTTTGCTTAATGGCTTTTGATGAGGGCACATCTTATAGTGAGGTAAGTAATTCTAACTTCTCTAATAATGATAATGTTATACATATATTAGAATCATTGCTTTCAAAGCTTCATAAATTACAAAATAAATATGATAATTTGAAAACAATGACAAATGATTTTTGAATGTATGTGATGGTTGTATTAATGAGATAGCTACTTTAAATGCCTACAAAAGTGAGTTAGAAAATATTATCCTTCAAAAGACTCAAAGTCTTGATGATATTTGTAATGAAAATAAAAATTTGAAGGATAAATTAGCTACTCATGATGAGTCTATATCCAAACTTTGCAAAAACAAAGATAAGTTAGATGAGATTCTTGAATCTCAAAGGTGTCCAACTAATAAGTTTGGACTTGGATATAGTGAAGGTGGTAAGTCATCCAAATTACTTTTGTTAAGGCATTTAGCTCCATTTTACATGTGTTCCATGTCTCCACATAAGGTCATGAGACCTAAAAATAACATGCCTAAGGCATAGGGTCAAAAAAGACCTTCATTTGCATACACTAGACCAAGACCACAACATAAACCAATACCTCAATTTAGACCAAGAAATGATGTTCATCAAAATACGAGGCATCATTATTGTGGCAAAGATGGTCACATTAAATATAGATGCCATGTTAGAAAATTACATCTAGGTTATATTAATTTAATTGCTCTTAATGCTAACTTTTGTGGACCCAAAGGAAAAAAGGTACCAAAAATGCATTCTTCTACTTTTTCTATATAGAAATTTTTAAAGAAGAATAATGAAACAAAAATAGTCTATCAATCTCCACATAGGAGAAATGGTGCAAACAAAACCTATACATATAAGCATATGGAAATGGAATGGCACATAGACCTTGCACCAAAGGTTATTAAGCATTCAACAATATGAAGAGGTCATATGATAAAAGGCACTACCTATGGAGCAATGGTAGAAAGCCACAATGAAAAAGACTATGAGAGGCAAATAAATATCACTTCTTACCCCTTTTGCAATTCAAATAACTAATATGCTATAAAATTGATTGATGACATGTTTAATTGTATAAATATATTTTGAAAAATATTTTTGCTTTGATGATCCCTTGTGTATCCCTTGAACATTTTTTTATTAAGGGAGAGAAATTATTTGGACCCCTTTATGTGTTGAGAAATTCATTTTTAAAGGAGGAGTGTGAAATCTTTTTGTTGAAATCAAAAAGGGGGAGAATTTATACAAGTGTTATTTGCAAAAAATTAATTTAGTTTTTTTTGCATATTTTCTAAACACTTGTATATATGATTTTGTTATCATAAAAAATGGGGAGATTGTTGGGCCCTTTGGGTTTGATGATAACAAAACATATCAATGCGTTAATTATGCTAATAAATTTATTTAAGTTTATCAAGACATGAGAAATCATAACCAATGATTATTCATAAGTTTAACACAATTTGATAGAGTACATATGCTAAGGAGGAGTATATTTAAAGAATGCAACAAATTAGAATTCAAGTTGTAGGTTGAAGGAAAATAGCAGCCGTTACACAGTATTCACGACAACGAATTTAAAATTTAAAATGTCCAGAAGCTCAGTGTCAGAGTGCGCAAAAGAGTAGCGTCCACTATCAAGTAAGTAGTAGCCACTACCTATTAGTCATAGCCACTACATTAAATATAGAAGATCTAGTAGCCTGAGTATGAAAGTGTAGCTCCCACTACTGAAATAAGTAGCGCCCGCTACTTTGGAAAATCAAACGTAAAAACTAGCCTTTGGAAAAACTGTCAACTGTACTTTTTGACATTAAATGAAGATAAATGGCTATATTTCATTCAAGGCTATAAATATGAGTTGGTAGGAAGCTTAAAGTAAAGAGAATAACAATTGAGAATTTATTATTGAGCTATTGCACCAAATTATTCATATTTATAGATTGAAAAACTTATTTATTGTAAAACTATTTTTGTGAACTATTAGTTGTAAAAGCTTTGAGTTAGTTAAGACTCATTAATTGTTTGAGAGCTGAGATAAAGTTAAAGGGGATTTTTCTTTTTCTCATCTCTTGTAATTCTTAAGGGTTTGAGTGTGAGCCTTAGTAAAACACTTGTATAGGCTTGAGTGTGAGCCTTTGATAAAACACTTATGAAGGTTTGAAGTATGAGCCTTTGAAAACACTTTGTAAGGTTTGAGTGTGAGTCTAAACACTTAGGTTTAATCTTACACCTACAAAAGGATCAAGAAAAATACTCAAGTGTGATCTTGAGTAG